>JAOEHY010016825.1:0-17463 GCA_025447955.1 Psilopsiagon aurifrons | reverse complement strand
CACGAGGTCAAGCATGGCACCTCTCCTTGTCGGCTCCTCTATTACTTGCAGAAGGAAGTTGTCTTCCACACAATCAAAGAACCTCTTGAACTGCTTTTGCTGAGCCATACCATCCCTCCAACAGATATCAGGGTGGTTGAAGTCCCCCATGAGAAAAAGGGCCTGTGAGCGTGAGGCTGTTCCTGGCTGTCTATAGAGTGCTTCATCCACAGAGTCCTCCTGATCAGCTGGTGTGTAGCAGATCCCCACAATAATGTCTCCCATCGCTGTTCTCCCTTTAACCCTGACCCACAAACTCTCTGTCAACTGCTCACCTGTCCCCAGACAAAGCTCCATACTCTCCAGCCTATCCCTAACATAAATAGCAATTCCCCCTCCCCGCCTTCTGGGCCTGTCTTTTCTAAAGAGCCTGTAGCCTTCCATTCCAACACTCCAGTCATAGCAGCCATCCCATCATGTTTCTGTTATGCCTATTATATCATATTGCCATGGATGTGCACACATCTCTAATTCCTCTTATTTGCTCCCTATGCTACATGTGTTTGTATAGGGGCATCTGAGCCAAGCTCCAAATGAAGCCAGCTCATTGTCTGTAGTGGCTGGAATATCTCTACATTGCTCCAAGCATTTATTTATAGGTGCTGGCAAGTGACTGAGTGTGTTGGGATGGAATGAGCCCCCCCTCCCTCAACACATCTTCTTTAAAGCATTCTTGACCAGTCTGGGAAGCCTCCTACCAAAACTGCTTTTCCCCTTCTCTGTCAGACCAGCTCCACCATCCCCCACTAGATCTGGCCTACTAAATTGAGTTCCATGTTCTAGATACCCAAACCTCTGACTGTGGCACCACCCTTCTATCCATTTATTAACCTGCCCAACCCTCCTAGCCTTTTTAATTTCCTCCCCTGTATTCTGGAGAATTGAAAAAAGACAATCTGAGCTCCAGAGCCCCTGACCACCTCTCCCAGAGCTCTGTAGTCCTTCTTTATGTTCTCCAGGCTACTGCTATCTATAATGTATTTAAACTACCACCAGAAGAGTTTTTCTATTTGCAGTCTGTTTTTAGACAAATTGCAATTGTTTCTGCAAACAATAAATTAACTGGGAAATGTGATGCGATGTGTCACAAATAACAGCTTTCACAGGTCACTACATCCACCCCCCTCAGCTCCTCCTCTTGCATATCAATTAAGTCACCTGTGCTCTCTCTGGAAGTAGTATTTATCACCTTTGATGGGCATCTACAATCACTAGAGAAGCAGTAGAGAGCACTTTTTGCAAGAATGAAAATGAGAGGGTTTTGGAGGCTGACAAAAGCCAGTATTATGCAATTTACTCCAGTCACATACTGCTCTTGGCTTTTGACGTCTGTAAGTCACAGTAGACCCTGCCTTTAATCTCTACACATGTAGCTTTAGCAGCACCTCTTAGTGGAACATAAATTGAAGGGGAAGAAATGCAATTTTGGGGGGAGGGGGTGGAGAGGAAAGTGGAGGTTGGGGGATTGAATCTTTGTTTTACAGGCTCTCAGGAGCCCAGGAGTACTAAACAGGTTGTTTTGCATGAAGAAACAGTGCATGGGAACAGCTAGCCCACTAAAAGGTGACCCAAGATAAGAATTACATGGATGGTGTGTAAGCCAGCACGGTCAGGATGCAGGAACAACCACAGAACTATGGATGTAATGCAGAAAGTAAAATTATAAGCATTATCTCACCAAGTGGGGATCCCTGAAGCCACACCTGAGCAGAGACACACAAGTGGGTACACAGGTCCTGCAGAGTTTGGTTGATGCTAGAAGGTTGCTGAACCTGCTGGTTTTGCCTGTAAATGAAGGATTCACACAGGAGTAGTTTACCACTGTGCTTTGATTTCACAGCAGGGCAGGAATCTCAAGCATGCTCAATGGGGTGCCTCTAAGTTTGTCACAAACCTATGTGATCTTGACACAGATGTTCTGCTTGCCAAACACATAAGACTAACCAACAGTTCTGATGATACATGTGTTTTTCTACACCCCAGCTTCAAGTCACTTGAGCATGTTTACAGCTTTCCTTGCCAATCTTCTGTTATTTTCCCACAGGTGGGAACTTGATTTTTCTGTGTGGCGAAGTGATATTGCCAAGGCAATATAGAACGGGCAGTGGTTTTGTCCAATTATTATCACTGCCTATGTCAGCTAATACCCAATGCTACTGCAAAAGTGAGCAGGCAGGCCACAGACATCCTGCATATTCAACCATTCACAAGCATTACCCTGAACGTTGTTTTTCAGAGACAGTGGAATAGGTTGGGACTAAACCTGTGTTTACATAGGATATGATTCTTAAGGGTACCAATGCAATCTGTTGCAGTAGTCAACTATGATTCTATGATTATATGATTCTAAGTGTTATCACAGACGTGTGGCAAAAGAGATAGCACTAAGTACCTCTGGCAAGCAAAGAGAAACTTGGTAAAAAAGGAGAACAGGGAAGATGTGAGGGAAAAAGAAGCAAATGGGACAGATTAGAGGGGGTGAGGGAAGAGGAAAAAGATGATCAGTTAGGTGGCCATTATGAGTGCAAGTTTTTGAGATATCTGACTAGGGAAAGAACACAGCTGAGGGTTCAGAAACAGGTAGGAAGTTAATTTGAGAGAGAGTGAAGAATTAATTAATGGCTTACATAGAAATAGGAAAGGAAAGAAATATTACAGTTGTGGTGTTACAGGCTGGATGCTCCCTGATTCACAATGAATGTCTACAAGATATGTGTTATAAGAGGCATGGTGTTTATAAATAAGAAAAATTGAAAGGGCTGGGCTATGTTTGTGGTGACAGAGATGTGGCTTGATGCACAGATGAATGGCCTTAAGCATGTGATGGGAATGTCGCTCGACAAAGCACTTAAAACACCGATGTGTTTTTCTAGCCCAGAGTCTCTTTTAACTTCAGTCTCTTTTCACTGCAGTTCCATGAATAACCGTCAAGGTTACTTGTTAAACAAAGGTTAGGTGAGTATCCATAGTGTATCTCTGTGGGCTTTTTTTTTTTAAAAACCAACAAACCCAAAACAAACAAAGAAACCAAAAAAAAGGACAACAAAGGGCTGAAACATCTGAGGGTCAAATAGAACTGCCATCCTTTACAAAAAAGTTCTGTTTCAAATATGTGAGGCGTGTTTTGTTAAGATGCTTTATCAGATGATATACACATGTAAAACTAAAAGTTTTCTTGGGAGTTTTTTCACAGCAGTATGGGACTATCTTGTGGAATAACAAAATGATGTTTTGGGCCAAGACAGGAACCAAGACATCAACGTTTTAATTCCATAATAATAAAAGTTATTCCATATTGAACAAAGGGAAGAGTAATTTCACTGTTTGCTCATCTTTTTCCTTGGCATAAGGTGCCAGGTTTGAAAACTGTCTTTGTGATGCTGCTTCAAAATCAGGGTTAAAAAAACCTATTTCTCTCTCT
The DNA here is from genome assembly GCA_025447955.1 of Psilopsiagon aurifrons. NCBI lineage: Eukaryota > Metazoa > Chordata > Aves > Psittaciformes > Psittacidae > Psilopsiagon > Psilopsiagon aurifrons. The sequence continues at coordinate 14,003 of JAOEHY010016825.1, read as the reverse complement.
CCAAAAAACCCACCCAAACAAACCAAAAACAAGCAAAAGAAAAAACCAAACAAAACCACACACACACACACTCGCACACACCAATGCAAAAAAAAAAAAGCAAAAAAGGAAAGAATATATCTGATACAGTTCTGCCAGTTGAATCTGTTTTCCCTCTTTTTCCATCTTTGTCCTGACTGGTGCTGGGGGGTTGAGTGTATTGTACTGTACTGATAGACGGTTGCAGCAGCATCCTCAGAGGGAACACCATGTACCCCAGCACAGTACATGTTTCTCTAGCTCATAAATCTCATCTATCCAATTGGCTTAAAGTTTACCAACAGAAGTATTTTTTCTGAGAAATGAGAAAACAGGTTTTAGCCGCAGAGATTTCTGTTTGTCACCACATATTTCTCCAACAGAGCTGTGATCTTAAAATTTAGTCCTGGGGGGCCCAATTTCTGGTTTGGGTGTCTAAACTGCCTCTAGCTGCGGCTGTGTAACTAAATCAGGTGTGAATATGAGCCAAATTCTCCCTGAAGTCACAATCTGTAGGGAGCTGAAATGGTTGTTTTGATTTTGTGATCACTATGTCATGAGGATGACTCTTAAATAGTTCTAAGAACACTGAATATCTTTTTAAGGTAGAAATATTTGCCATATTTCAGTGTTTATTATTTCAGTGGGTTTATTTATATATTAATTTTTATTTCAGTGGTTTTAATTTATTATATCAGTGTTTATTGCAAAGTTAATGTTTTAATACAGTTAATTTTAAAACACTATTTTGTTTAATTGCTTTTTACAATATATTTGTATGACACTGATAGAGTATTTAGATTAGAAATTCTTGGGGGTACCTTCCAACCATATTAATAAGTAGATTCTCCTTCATAAACCACCTTATGGATTGGGTATTTATTTGAAATGATGCAAAGACATTGGGGTATTACTGCTCCTTAGCAGAGTTTTGACTGCATTATTATGCTGTCAATAATATAAGCTTGCATGCTAAGTTTGCTATTTTTATGCTTTTGAGTGGGTGCAAGCATCAATGTATATATCTTATTATAGCTGAAGTGTCAGTCACCAGTCTCCTGTTAAAAAGCTTTCCTTTATGGATGGTTCTGATGATCTTATTTTGGGAGATAAGCAGTATGTTTGCTTCTCCAACTCCATTCTGTCCCTCTGAAAGATTTAGTGATATTAATGTTTTCCATTAGGCAAGGACAAGTAGGAAATAGTACTCAAAGGATGCAAATTATATTCAACGTAACATGAAAATCATAGGGCAATCTCAAGAGCTATAAAGGACTCTTTCTTCAAAGATAATCTATTTGATTGCTTAATAACCAAAGTACAAAACTTGCATAACAGCTAAGGTATGAGTGAAAAAGGGAAATGGTCAACAGTCCTTAGCATAGTGTTGTAAACTTTCAGATTAAGTTAAAAAAAACAACCTTTTAAAACTGTCTCCAAATCCAAATCCTCCAGGGTGCTGAGCATCATCCTTAAAGGTGTAACTTGTAGAATTCATCTGAGACTTGTAGCTGTTCAGACTCCTTACTTCCATTGATTTACAGGGGAATATCATCCATATTTAAAAAAAAATATTTAATCCATGATATCCCATTAAATTCTCCTAAAGAGGCATTCTCTTTGGCATAATCACAGCTTGAAAAAGAAGGCTGTAACACCTTGTTGTGTGATCTGCCTTTGCTGCTTTTCCAAGTAATAAATATCCCCAAAGCTAGTCTCATTCCTATTGATTAGCTCAGGTGGCTGAACAGATGAAAAATAGGCTGTAGGTAATATTCTAGTTTAATTTTTGAAGCTGCTGCTACCTGGACTTTCATTTTCCTTTTAGGGACAAATTATTTCTGGAATGAAGGGATAGTTATACAGTCATATTATCTGTGTTATACAGTCATATTATCATATTGCCAAAAAGATACCACAGAAATGATGAGTGATAGCAACAGCTTCGCTGACATTACTGGATCATGTGATTATGTCTGTTGTATCACACCACCTAGTGTATGCATTCATGTCTCCAGCATGGGTGAGCATAGAAATGTCTGAGGGGCTCCTGCTCCTTACCATAAACCTCCATTTCTGTCTCCCAAGATACTAGTAGCAGGGAGAAGCTACTGCAGACTTTTTGCCCTGCATCACTATGGAAACTCATGAAGATACTATGAAAAGGAATTACAATTTCTTTTCTATTCTGATGGCTGGGACAGCGCAGAAATGTCCCACACAAACCTTTAATTTGGAGTATGTTGGCAGGCTCTGGTGCATATGCTGACCTCCACCTCCTGGCACTTGGAGCTCTGATCCTGGTTCATGATGGGAGAGGATGCTGTTTCCAGACCAAACTACTATATGACTGCTTAATGATAAAGCTGACATTTACATTCAGAGGAAACACATAAGGAAGGCTGCTCTTCCGAGAATAAGTCAAGGGAGCCTTCTGCAGCTGATTTGTATTCACATGCTGGCAGGTAAAGACCATGGGGGAAACCGTGCAGTTTTTCACATATTTAATTTCTCCAGAAGGTATGACTGTAAAGCAATCGTGATATGGAATATAGAAACAGTGTCAACATTCAAATGTCACTGCAGTATTTGCCCTCTGTCTTATATGTTCATAAAGCTGTCCAATAGGTGAGTCTCTATGCCTCACACATTGCTGTGAATTCACATGTATTGAATTTTTACTATGCAAATTAGTGAAATGTCTAATTTTGTTATATTCTTCAGTACCTGACCTGAAACTATACTTTTATTTTGCAACTTTCTTTAAAACTTGTTTGTATCTGTTAAAAGTCTCATTCTTCATGCTTTTTTGTTTGGTTGTTTGTTTTCCTTGTTTTGTTCTTGGTTTTGTTTTTTCTTTTATTCTCAAAACTGACAATGAGATTTTTATCTGTCATTGTCTGAATTAGATAGGTAGCCTTATTAATTGACACAGCCTCTGAGTTTTGCCAGTCACCAAGTACCACCTCTGCTCAAAAGCTTAAAGGATTGTACTTCTGATGCTTTGTTTACACTTGTCTTTCTAGCTATTTACAGCTCAGCAGTTATTCTGTCTGCACCATCAGCTCTCCTTTTCTGATATACATCAGAGCTCCTTTTGCTTCTTTTTTCTGCTGGAAGTGTAGAGCTCACATCCCTTCTGCCTTGAAAGCCGCCCTGTCCTTGCAGCATGCTTGCACTACTCTGATCTGCATGGTCAGCAGGGATTATCACTTTGTCAGAATGTTCCTACTATCTTGATGACTTTTCTTTGGCACTTGTTGTCATTTTACAGCTAGCCTTTTTTTTACTGATTATACCCTTGGTTTGACTGTGTTTCCAAATAACTTAATCTTATGCATGCAATTTTCATAGCTTGTTTTGTAGTTTTCAATTTTGCCTGTTATTTTCTCAACAAATTCTGCCAATATTTTTTAATGATTTCTTCAGTGCTTTGTGTTGTTCTTTTTCCCCATTAAAGTTCTCCTTTCGTTATTTGCCCTGTTTGCGTCTTCTAAGAAATTGTATGTTTTCCTCAAATACTTCTCCTTATCTCTAGAGAGATTTTTGTAAAGAGTTTGTTCTGAGGCATCCTGCAAGTCATCGTCTTCCTTGACTCTCTTACTGCCTGAAATGGTTGGAACAGTACTTGTCAGAATCAAATTAACCTTTTACATCCTTTTTTTGTTGGAGTTTAATACAAATACATTTTTTTTCCATATGTAGCACATAATCTTTGCCATACTGTGTAATTCATAGACACTGACATCTAATGGTTTACATCTGTGCCACTGCCTTGCCTGGGTTTTGGTTAGATTGTCTGGTGAGTTTTGCATAATGACCACTAATATCACCACATTCTCTTAACTTTCCCAGTTATCATTTCTATAACCAGCTGCAATGTCACAAGTAAGGTTCACATTTTCACTCATTTTCACACTCATGCAGTCAGGCAATCAGGCAATTTCAGGGTTTTGGAGGCAATCCTGAATCTCAAGGCACCTTGATGATGATTTGAACATCTAAATAGGTAATAGAGTGATCTGATTGAAATTTTGATGAGTAACATTTTGTGGGGGAGGAGAAGGCACTAGAGAGGGCTGAAATAGATGTAGCTAGAAAACAGAGAATATTTCTGAATGTAGCGGTCTTTTAGAAGACAACAAATGATATGTTATGAGACAGGATGAAAAGCTGGTTTTGTGACAAAATGCTGCACCAGCTATATTCATAATTAGCAGTACATGAAACAAAAGTGACCTCTAAAACAGCCTTCTGCTTCTTGCCATAGCAAACTGAGAGGGACATGTTTAACATGCTTCATGTGGAATATTTGAAAACAAGAGGAGAATGCTGTTGTTGACATGGCCTTGGGGTGTTTGTATGTGCAGGCTTTGTGCCAAGAAACACGGGAGCACATTCCAGCAAATGAAACAATAGGGGACAGAAACAGCATTTGCCTCCTTTCATCAGGTTTGGGCATTTAAAACCAGAGCTTTACTCATTCTTGATCCATTCTTTATATCCGTAAGAGACACACTGTGAACAGAGATGCCTCTTAGACATATCCTCTCATTTTGTTGTCTTCACTTCCTGCCAGTCATCACTGTCTCCCTGTCTTGTTTCATAAAGGATTTCTTGCAGTTCCTTGGCATATCACTCTCCTTACAGTTTACTGTAATCTATAAAAAGACAAATTTGTTCTAAGGAGAAGGAAAGGTTGAAAGCCAGCTGCGTCTGCAATGTTTCCTTTCTTTATCCTCTAAACTGGATAAATTACCTTAATGTTTAGCTTCTGTTCACAAAGTAACTCTTCCCTCCATGCTACTGTTTCCATCTACCCCAGATGGTTGTTGAAGTACAGTATTTGCTTGCTAACATTATTGAATATATTCAATTAAATACCAATAGAGAATTTCAGCATTGACACTACTATGTTGCTGAAATATTACCTCTGTTGCACTTTAGATATTTCCTATGGCCAGTTGCTACAAGAGTGAATGTGGGATTTGATAAACTGAGGGCTTTCTCTGGAAGAATCCTATTTTTATGAACCAGTGAAGATAATAGCAGACCATGGTCTGGCAGTCATGAAAGCAAGTAACAGTATAGAGTTGACTAAACTACAGTTAATACTTTGTGCATATACTTCTGTATAAGAACAGTTAGGAATAGTCACAAAGTATGTAATGTCAACCAGTGATTATGTTCAGAAATAAAAGTACACACCAGGTTCTTTAAATTACGAAACATTTCCATGGAGAGTACTTCATTCTCACCTAAAAAGAGAATGGCAGCTTTAAATCATGACAAAGCTGCCTGGAAGAACCAGTCTATAGTAGTTTTGCTTCAAGCTGGTTTTTAATTTATTTTCTTTTTATTATTACTAATTTATTTTCTTTTTATTATTTTTTAATTTAGTCAATATTGACTTGACAGGTGTTTCCAGGAACATACACAAAGCCAGAAATACTTTCAGTTAAGCTGATAAGAAACATTTCTGTAGGGATAGATATATTTTTGGGAAGCTGTAGTTTAGTTTTTCTAGATCAGCCTCCCTAAGGCAGTTCAGAAAGTCATTCACATATGTAAGTTGAGCCAAAGACTGGCAGACTTATAACAGTTTTAGTAATTTCATATGTTCTGTATCAAAAGATCTCTGTTTACTTGTTATTTATTGTTATTTTAGGGTATTGTGTTGATGGAGATTTAGCTAGAAACCACTGTCAGTCATTCTGTGATGCTTCTTACCTGCCTGCATTTAGCTTTTCTGAAAGATATTTTCCTCCCTCCTTCCTTCCATTGCTGCCTTTGGTCTTTATTATTTCCTGCTTTCCATACTTTCTTATAAATCCACCTATAATCATTTAACTGGTTTGCTTAAAGTGAAGTAATAATTTGTAAAGAATGAACACAAGCATCTCCTTGAGAGCAATGATATTTCCATGAAGCAGATTTGTGCAAGGTCTTAATTTGCATATTGTAAATATTCTGCTTTGAAATACACATTTTAACTTAGATTCTTATTGTAAACAAATGTCTGCTTCAAGTAATAAATCATCAGAGGTGAATACAGGATGAATACATGGAGGTACACCAGCATATACCTCCAAGATTCAGTGTGAGACAGTTAAGGTCTCTGGAAGATTAGAGAAAGACAGGCATAGTAGTACCTATCTGTAAAAAAGGAGAATGCAGAGAATTATAGAGCAGGCAGCCTACATTCAATAATAGAAATTTATTGGAGCCATTTATTAAGCAATCTATTTGAAAATACCTGGAGAATTATAAGGTGATAAGACAGCTAATATGGATTTGCTAAGAGCAAATAATGACAAACCAGCCTAATTTCCTTCTTTGACAGGGTAACTGGTTTAGAGGACAAAAGACAAAAAAGATGTGATAGTTCTTGACGTGAGTAAGGCTTCTGATGACATCCCCTATGACACTCTCAGCGAAATATGGCAAAATTACAGGCAATGAAATTACAGTAATGCTGATGCACAAGTGGTTGAAAAACTGTAATGGGTTAGTAGTTATCAGTTGCTGCCTGTCAAACTAAAGTTTTATCACATGCAGTATGACAAAATACTAATCTGAGTTCTGTGTGAGTCACTATTTTCACTAATATCATGGAGTGCTGCATAAAGAAAAGCTATTTATTTTCTGCATCCTGCAGGCCCTCAAAAACACATTCACAGGCATGAGAAGAAGTTAGCTGGGCTGAGTAGTAAGAATGAGACCACTCCTCCTCCAACTTCTGCCCACATCTTCTGCTTTCAGTGTTCGTGATGGCATTGAATACTGAAAATTAAGCTCCTCATGTACTGACTTTTCTGCTTTCACACTCTTTTTTTCAAGAAATAGTCTCCATCAATTCTGTACATTTGAGCCCATTCAAGCCTCTATGTAGATGTAAACCTTGAGCATGCTCTTCTTCCCCTTTTCCATTGCTTTGTTTTAGCTTTGGATTCAAGTGGTGAATTGAAATCAGCAAGATGAAATCTAACTGAAAAATAAGAAGTGAAGGTAGGAACCAAATTAATGAATGGAGAAGGTCCTGCTATGCAGCAGCACTTGGTCTATATCTTCTGATGGATCAGAAAGTGAAAAATAGTCAATAAACATGATAGGTGCTTTTCCAAATAGCAGGCAGATATTCCAAAGAATTAATAGAAGTATCATATGCAGGTAGAAAATTATTCTGCTTTAGCAATGAAAGACCACTTCCATGTTGGATAAATAATTTCCAATACAGAATACTCAATCTGTAAAATAGAAAGCTCACTGAATTATGTCAGAAATAAATCCATCATTGCTATTATTTCATATGCACTGACACTCAGTCACACTGTAGTCTCGACTAAAGTTCTGTACCAGTTTTATACACCGTATTTTGAGAAGGATGCATGAAACCTGGAAAAAGTTGAGAGAGCAGCTAAATTTACAAAAAATATGACTACCAAGAAAAGATGGAAAACATTGGATTTTATTCATCTCACAAAAAAAGAAGACATTATGGAGAAGGTAGATAAGATAATGTGTAAAACATTTCTTATAAAAAGACAGTATCTACACGTCTCCACATCTGTTGAGAAGGGGAACAATAAGTAATTGAGTTCAATTTACAGTAATGAGAATTCACAATAGCAACTTTTTTCAGATAAAAATAATTAATCTTTTAAAAAACATGCAAAAGGAATTTCGGAAATCCACACAGGTCTTTACATGTGCACAGTGGGAACCTGCAACAACCAGAATGCTTACTTCTGTTAGGTGAGGGTGGTTGAAACGACAGAATGTGCATATTTCTTTCCTGTTCCTTCTGTTCTTACTGTGTAGAAGCTTTTCCTTTGGTCTTGTTCCCAGGCAAGTAGCTTTCAATAGATACCTGCTATGCAACATATTACACACTAGGCAGTTCTCCTATATGATCAGACCCAGGGAAAGAACCATTCCCTCCAGAGGCTCTCAACTCACCTAGAACATGGAACATAGTGTGAACTGTGAAGAAAGAAATCAGATTGCCACCAAATGACAACTGAATAGACAAGTAGCTGTTAGGAAGGCTTTAGATATGCTTGATCTGTGAGAAATTAGGTTGTGAATTCAGCTGTCTCTACCTGAGCTCCTGCTGAACTGGCTGAAACAGTTCAGCAATCTGTAGCACTAGATCAGAAAGCAGAGTAGGTTTGTGTGCAGCTGCATTTCTCTTTTTGGGCTAACAGGCATGGCGCCATGTTACCAAAACTCTTAGACTGCAAAGTGGACTCAGCTTAGTGTTCAGGGCTATGCATATTGATCTGTTGTGTTAGTTTACTTGCCATCTATAACCTGACATAGCACTGTGCTGTGTGGCCCCAGCCTGCAATTTCTATGTCAGCTTGTATGAAAACCTCTGAGACTGTTTCTCATTTATTCATTGGTGTCAACAGGGACCTTCAGTAAATATGTAATCTACTGCTTTTCTGGTGTATTTTCTCTCATCTCCCTATAAAAAACTCCTAAATCATTAGAAAGCCTTTTGGTCACTTTATGGTTTGTTGGTGAAGCTACCCTGGCTTCCAAGACTGTTTTGCACATGCAATTAATGGTCTTGAAAACATTTGAAAAATTAAATTTCTTGTGAAAGATGTAAACGTGGTGGTACTTCTTAGTGTGCAGCCTGGATGAAAACAGTTAAACCATGGATTTAGCTGGTTTGACCAATAATGCTGAGCACATTTTAATGTTGTCCTAGATTACACTAGGGTCTTGGGCTACTTGAACAAGGAAGGGAAAATTAAAGCAGTGCAATTTCCTGAAGTAGACAAGATATTTATACTTCTGCTTTTACTACCTGTTGTGCCTCTTAATGCACATGCTAGATAAGTGTATACTAAGCTATTATAGCAATAAAAGAGAGGAAAAGAGAGAGAAAGAGATTATAAGCTCTTTGAGATCATTACATGAACAGGGCTTTAAAGAGCCTAATTAGTTTAAAGGCTTAGAATATGAGCACACTACGAAGTGTCAGCTATTGTGTGGCAACTCTTCATGTGTACGTGCTCAGCCTTCACCTTATGGGAGGCAACTCAAGCCACAGTAGCTACCTTTAGTTTTTTAACATTTGGCATGTGCACAGGAGCAGCAACCACTGACTACTCAATGTGCAATTGCTTGCATAGCAAGTTGTGCAGGAAATTCATGTGGCTCTGATGCATATGTGGATCAGTTTGACAGCATGCTCCTAAATCTTTTGTGGAACAAAACAATTGAACAACAGTGGTTCTGGAAAACTACTTAGCAAAACTGTGCTTAAAAATATAGAGCCTTAAAAAAGAAGAAAAACGTCTTTCCTGATATCCCTTCTGAAATACTAGCGCTCTTAAGAATGAAGAGCCAAAAGTCACTTTGCTCTCTCTCATTTTATCAATGTGAAGGCTACCTAATTACACTGCTTTTTGTGCTCATTTTGCATGTGTGTTGCGCAGTTACATTTTCTACCTGACTAAAGGAATTGGTTTGGAGTTGGTGCATGCATGCTTTAGTTTACAGATAGATGCATAGTGAACAGAATTATACATCAAATGCTTCTATGTTGATACAGATATCATTCATCAAAAGCATACAGTATTATAGTGCTCCATTGCTTTGTGGAAGCCTTTGTAGGAAGTATCTATTGTAAGTGATTTGTATGAAGCATATGAATTTATTTTTTTTCCTCTCTCCAGCAATCTGATTACAAGTATGAAAGACTCTGAATTCTGTTGTAAAACTCTTTTCTATCAGAACAAGAAAAGACGTCTGAGGATCCATGACCTGCACTGTCTCCACACTCTGGTGAAGTGACACAAATAATTATTGTCTCCTACCATCGATAAGTCTTGTGTCAGAGTGCAAATAACTCTTGGGTGACACTGCCATTGTCCAAAGTACAAAGACCTTCCTGGGCTCTGTAACTGAATGAATTCCAGAAATAGTTAATCCCTTGTGCACTGCTGCTTGGCAAATGTACTGAGAGACAGAGTAGGTACCCTTCACCTGAAGAAAAAGAGTCATAAACACAGAAATAAGTCAAAACAACTTGAGAATAAAAATTGCTGCAGTCTGTAACAATGAGAGGGGAAAAGGGCATAACATTCTGGCAAAAAAGTGTGAGAGAGAATGGTAGGAACCTGATCAAGATCAATAGCCAACCGCTGTATTTCAAGGAAATTAACTGGGAGTAAGTATCAGAGGAGAATGAGAGGTAACTATCAATATCCAGAAATTAAAAATATTCATAGAACTGTAAGACAAAATTAGAAAGAGAATAGCTAGTGAATCTGTCTGACTATGAAATTGGTCAAATATCCTGAGGGCAGTAGCAGGTCAGTTCACTGTGTATTTTAGCATATAGGAGAGCCTTTAGGTTCTTGTGATTTCTGCTGATACCAACGCAGGCAGCTGCAGGACCCGTATACACCGTTCTTCACTGCAACCTCACTGTGAATGGGTTAAGCTGGCAGGTACCAGGACTTGCTTTTCAGATGGAAGATACCCCTGTGTCATGCAGTTCCAGTGCACAGGAGTGGGTGCTCAGTGCACACAAGCCCATCAGTCTATCCAATGAAGTCCTACCCTCTCATCTCTTCTGCACAGGATTTGTGGAATGGTCATAATGGAGGTAAAAGGAACTGGTTACTCTGCTGCTCCACCTCAAAACTGTATTTAGACAGGAAAATGGCAGTTTGATGCTAAGCTTGTTCAGATGAACATTTGTAAATATAGCTAGTGGAACAACTTAATGAATAGTGTTATAGGTTGTCACCACAGGTGATAATTAAGTAAATTATCCTGCCTCACTTTCTGAAAAGTATTTCTGTAGTGCTGGCAGGGATTAACAGTGTCAGGAAGCACTGCTGACCCATATCAGGCAGGAAATGAGTTTAGATTAGAATGATTCCTTTTGACCTTACACTTACTCCGCCACTTTGAAAGCTTCTAGTTTTAAGAAACTGATTTTCATGGTCCCTAAATTATAGTGCACACCTGCTCATCTGTGTGACTGCCTATCACCTACTTATCTTAACCTTTAATGTGGGAGACACGTGGTTTCCTAATACCTGCCAAAGCAGCCCTTTTCTGAACTTCTGTGCAACAATGCTTTTGCTGAGAGTTTAAGTCAAGATAAGCATAGATACTGGAGACTTCTGCAGTCCTATTCACTCATTCTATGTCTTTGTAATGTTTTATCTGCCTCTTTGGGTACCAGGTTTAGCAAGCCAGGTTTCGTATTGAATATGGGTTGCAGGTGCCATGTGAAAGACCCAGCAGCTGTGGTGGTTCCTGGAACAGAGGTAACCTAAGACAGAGGGAATAGACACACCAGAAGGCATACAAATATGTCAGACCTCTGCCACTGGCAGTTTTGAGCTTTCTACCATTTTAAGAACATCTAAGTAATGGTTTACTCTTCTCACATTTCACCTTCTGGAAATCTTCTTTAAAAATATTTTTTGAAGGTGTTTATACTGTATGCAAAGTGCATATATACATGTTATATTTTATAGAAACCAGTGATACATGCAATAGACACTTGCAAGTCACTCTTCCCTTTATAGTGCACAAGCTCCGTAATGGCAGCTCAGAATGACTACTGTGCATCGCCAGTTGTATCTTTGTGGAGTTAACTCGTTGGAGGTTTGGATGTCTGATAGCTTTATAATCATCCTTGCTGCTGAAATGAATAGATTGCAGGAGAAAACCCTATTTTTACATGACCTTCGTTATTACATACTATTATAAAGTAAGCTTTATGTAGAAAATTGTAATTGTGAACTGAGCATATCATAAGCTCGTATTCAACCTCTGCTCAGAAAATTTAATAGAGATTAAAGATTTCTCCTGATTTTTAAGAAATTATATTGATTGCCTAGAATAGGAAGACACTTGCTCTATCATTCCAGCTGCAGTGTGTTTTTAGAGAGGAATCTTGCAAGGTTTCTTTGGTAGTTGTACTGCCAAGGTGTGGCATTAACTATGTTGTATAGACAGTGCCTGTTTCTTCACCACTTTCCACTTTAAGAGATCCTTTCTTTAGAGTATTTTGAAGTCAACACTAAATGAAATGACAACATATTTTGGGCATATTGCTATTTTAATTGCTTATCTGAAGATAATTGAAAGGGCTTCAGTGCTGAGATACTCAATGTTTTGTCTAAAAGCAAGTGGTTAGAGAGCGCCCAGAGTAGTTACCATTCATCCATAAAACAAGAGTGCTTATAGGCCATTTTAAAAGTATGAATTTTATAATAGAGCACTTAGAAATACAATGCACTGCATACCTATTCCTTGAATCTTGTCTGTTAACCATTTAGCTGCATCATCTATTTCAATATTATGCATCCCTCACTACATATTTATCAACTTTCTGACTGTTTTATGCCTATGGGTAAACTCATAAGTCTCTGTGCATTTTTTTCCCCTATAAGTTTAACTGAGGTCAATGTTCTGAATATTATTACAATCCTCCTACTCAAGACAAAATTATTTGCAGGAAATCTTTCAAGTATCAAGCTATAATTCAAGTTAGGTCAGAAGTGGGGGAGGTTGAGCTGCAGAGAGGATTACTTCAATGCCAAATATTCAAGAACAGACTGCAAAACAAACACAAATCATAGTAGGCAAAATCACAACACACTACACACATAAATAAAACACAAGACACATTCTGGAGAAATGCAACAGGGAATTTAGTTGAGCTCTGAGTCAACGTATTTTTCCAATTAGCTTCTAGTCTTTTTAGCAAAACACTGTTTTGACCTTTACCTTTTCATTTGATCATTTACACATTATAAATTTCCAAAACCACAACATTTTAAGTGGTGGTGTTTATTTCATATCGATTACAGTGTAGATATACCGAGAGTCAAAAACAACTTAAAAAAAAAAGGAAGAACAGCAGCTTGAAAGCATCCTGGGTAAGAGAGAAATGAGCTGAGGATTGGATTTTTATTTTTTTTTTTATTGAGGCTTTTCCTATTTAATAGCTTTATTTGGAGTATGAAGTAGGGTCTCCAGATGATAGAGGTATCACTTCTTAGTTAAATTTCCATATTTATCCTGTGTAACCAGTTTATAGGTGTCTGTTTGGACTGATCTCCCAGTAGTATCTCAGGTCTTTTTGTATGTTTGAATGCACTGGCTTACCTAGGAGATTCCCTCCATTCCTAGGGGAGTTCTCTAATCTGCCCATCTGCACCATTTGTCTTTGTATTACCACTGAGCCTGGTGTACAAACAATAATTCAACCCTCCTTCTCCCCTTAGCCTGGAGGAAAATATAAATTCATAATCTTTCTGAAAGTTGCAGCTTGAGTGCTGCTCCTTCTACCACTATCACTTCTCAACCAGGCTTTAAGCCTCTTCCACCTGCTCAGACCATGATTTTCTGCAAAACCAAGGGTGTTTGCCAACTGCTGCCTCACTCATGTTCCTCAGTAGCAGAAGATGTTTTCAGCAGTGTGGGAGAAATTGTCTTAGCCCATCGGTGAGATGAATGTGGTAACAGCAATGGTAGCAGGAAGTGATTACCTCCTTGCCCTGAGATGAGCAGCTCGTGGTGGTTGCCATCATGCAGTGTCCCTGCAAGGCCAACCTTTGCAATTATGTCTTTCAATTATTCAAAGAATAGGAACATCGCAAGAATCTGATCTCCTGTAATGCCACCATGTTGGTGTATACTGATCTTACACCATTCTATATTAATCCTTTTTTGTGACATGCGGATGATTCATAGACTACAAAATTGGTGCTTCTATATCCATCATGTGCAATGACTACTGGACAGCACATTTTTGGTTCCCTTTCCCTTTCATTTGGAGTGAGATTTTTTTTTTTCCATAAGAACCTCAATGGTGTTGTGTTTCATGGGGACTGTCTTGGTTTAAGCCATAAATCAATCAAGCAGTTTGTTCACTCACTTCCCCCTTTTTCTTCCCTCTGCTCCTGGAGGGATGGGAAGGAGAATCGAAAGAGTGCAAC
>JAOEHY010016824.1:0-41383 GCA_025447955.1 Psilopsiagon aurifrons | reverse complement strand
TGAGATGAACTGTCTAGTCACATATTCTAATTCTGCTCCTGGTAAAATGTTTGATTCTTTTTTCTTTTTTTTTTTTTTTTTTCCCTCTTAAAGCAAAGTTCTTCTGGAGCCCGTATTTATTCTGACATTTCTTTTTTTAATGCATGCGTATCACCTGTAACAGGTTCTTTGTATACTGTCGTTACTTATATCATAAGAAATTCCAGAAGTGAAGAGTATTTAAAGTGGATTCATGAGTGAGGGCTTTTGTACATTGGGTTTTGTTTTCTTTTCAGAAGTTCCTTGATACTTTCTACTTAGCTCAGCATCATAATGATTTAAGAGAAATGCACTCATATATAGGGTGTGTGCTGTGGGATAGGAACTAAGAAAAAAAATTAACAAACAAACGAAAATCTTTTGTTCTTAATGACAGAATATATAGCAAGCTTAATCTCCTACTGGATATTATCATCAGACAAATTAGTTACACATATAATAAGGTTTTGCTGTATAAATTATAAATGAAATAAACAATTCTGTCACCATGGCGTACAATGACTACACCACATGTTATATGTAAATATATTAGTCATTTGCCTTTTGTTTACGTGTCACAGGAATCCATTTCCTTCATGGTGTGGTTCCTATTCCCTATGGGTTCTTGCTAAAGTCATCTCAGCCCTTCATGTGAATGCTTTTTAAAGCAGAATTACTTTCCCTTTTTTTTCCTCCTTTTTCGTTTTTCAGTGCAGTTTTAATAATGGCTGCTTTTGTGCCAGTTTCATTTAGTGCTTCAAACTGTAATTTTATCTCAGAGAGAGGAAGAAATAATAAGGAAAGCAGAAAGGGTCTACATGATATATCAGTACAATACAGAAAACATATTGAAACCATTTTTTTATTTTAGTTTTTTTCTTCAAAAATTAAAATATGTCCATAAAGCAACTATGCATATTTTTTTCTCTTACCAAACCTTTCCTTCTTTAATGAGATAATCTGTTTTTAAGGAATGCATTGTTCATTCTTTCTTTTCAAGGGGTGACATTTTTATTTTCAATACATTACAGTATATGCAAGAAGGATGTAAATTCAAGCTTTTTCACTGGGCACTGCACATCAGCCTGGAAGCCCTTTGAAAACAGCACAAAACACAACTACTTTCAGTGAAAGATGGCTCTAACATACAGGTTCCAATCAATAATCTAGAATTTTATATTCAATCACATTCAGTTCACACTCATCAAGGATTATCTTTTGTGCTCCCATAGGGTTTTCCTGCCCTCCACAGGAAGATAAAATTGAATTGAATATACCTCATTATATTTGGGATGGCTGTGGACACTAATGGAGGAGGCAACACTTCGAACATGAACAGACTAAACTTTTGTGATCAAGAACTGCTAAAAAGGATATTTGCCAGTACTATCTTCATTTCTCACTTGGTGTCAGCCAACATTTTCAGCAGGGTGAATGATTGTACCTAGACATTGTTTACAAGGCCAGTCATATCTATTTTGAGAGCTATTCCAAAGGCTAGTGGAAGAGATTTTTTTCTGTTTGTTGTATTTTTACAGGGAACAGAGGCAAGCAACTATGCTGCTTTTCCAGTATACTTGCAGCTGTATCTCTGTGGAGCCCTTTTTTTGCTTTTCCTTTTCTTTTTTCTTTCTTTTTTTTTTTTTTTTTAACTGGAGCAGACAGTGGTTAGCAGTAGAATACAAAAAGCAATTCTACTGCCTCATAAGCCACAAAGTGGACTATGGAATTAACGTATGAGATGTTATTTCTAATTTATTTATCAGCTCTCTCTCTGTAGTACAAGTACTCTCGAAAGCACTTATGTATTTGAAGTCTCATAGAGAGCTACCAGATAATGGGAAATGGTTTGCTGTGAGATGTGATCTACTTGAGTGCATAGAAGAAGCCTCTTTCTATCAAACATTTCACGGGTAATGTTTTACTGTTTCTCCTAGATGGCATGCCATAGAGTGTAATAAATTTCAGTTTGTTTATATACTGTGTCTGTATTTGCACTTTGATGATTATATTTGAATTCATGAAAGATTCTTATTTTTAAAAAAAGAACTTTAGCCTAATCTTCTGATTAATCCTGTCCTGTTTGTCTGTTATTAATAGGCCGCTGTACAATGTACTCTGCTGCAAAACTCCACCAGGCATGACTAATTCAGATAATTAATTTGCTAGAACATTAACACCATCAAATGAGCCTGCTAAACCGGTAAATTTAAAGTAAATTAAACTTAATTTGCAGGTTATTGCAATTAAGTCTGCCTTGTCTTTCTGAGGGATTTCAACATCCTCAGTATTTAAGAGGCAATCATAATGCATGCAAGTGGGCGGGCTTTTTCACTAATTAACAAGAGTCTAATCTGCTTTTCAATTAGGGTGGATGTTTATAATGTGCTGGTGACAGTGTTGCAATTCAGTACAGCATAACAGGAGTGCATGGCATAATTATAGCTGAAAAGAAAAGCTCATGCAGGGCCTGTTTAGGGGTTAATGAGACATTGGCAGCTTCCAGCTGAGGAGATTGAGCCAGTTTAGTGCAGCTTCAAGAGGAAACCACCCATAGGGGTTTCCTTTGAAGTGTCAAAAGGTCCCCTTGTTCTGGGTGGCTTATGTTTCATTTGTCTGAGTGGCATATCAAAAATTGATGAGCTGCCAGCAGCAGTCCTCATGACATTAATTCACCAATTGTGTTTCTAATAGTTTCATCCTTAAATACATTTGGATGATGATAATGCTAAGAAAAATCAAGGTTCCAACAACAATGAGAAGGTCTGTGCAGTTCCAAGACATGTATACAGACTACACAAATGCATCAGCTGCAAATGTTAACGATGCAGATGACCTACACTGCTCATTATGAGCAGGAAGAAGACGATGTATTGTACATCCCTTCTCTGAACAGCACTGGAGCTGTGGCAGAGATGTGGCATTTATTGTTACTTAGGTTCTTGAAAAGCAAAAAATGGGTCAAATTCATTTTTGAAGTAACTTCACTGGCTTCAGAGCAGCTATACCAGAGACGGATTTGGTCTGTTACACTAAAAGTAAAGGAAAATAAAAAAGCAGAGGTGTAAAGAGCAGGAGGCATCTCTAATGCAGATAAAGGGTTTCCAGTCCACTTAAGCTGTGTAGGTCTTAACATGTGCCTTGTGGTCCAATACTGAGGTAATGGAGCTTCTCAAACTTCTGTACAAAAATGAAAGTTTGTGAACAGACTGTACTGCTTGCCCACAGCAGTGGTAATGCTGATTTCAGGGAATGTTAATTACATGAACAATCAAAAGTTACTAATGTATCTAAATACATTTAAAATCCTGAAACAAAAAGAGGCCATCAGCATAAGACTGGATAGCTACATCAGTCAGAGAATTCCTGATTTACAGGGTTTTCTACAGCATTAGCAACCACAGCATAAGTTACACACTAGACAAGAGTGTTTTACTTGTTGCATGAGATGCAATTTTTCAGTATATGATGTGAGCCAAGTATTGTGCTACATTCCTTTTTAAGCCTGGGAGCTGCACATTGTAGGAATTTGGGGTTTTGTGTGTTGAGTATCAAAACCACCTAAAACAGACAAACAAAAAAAAAGTAATACCCCCAAAAGTATTACTTAAACCTATAACTTTCTGAAAGTTTTGTATGGAGATTGATGCACACAAGGAAGATTCAGCCCATCTCACTGGAGGTTATTAGCCCTCTACCTACCCTATTTAATTTTAGGCATTGTGAGGTAGTCAAGGTGGATGCACAGTTGTCCCGTACTCCCACAAGGCTATTGCAGATGCCATTCAACTCATCAAAAATTATATCATGATTTGGAAATGACCCCATTTCCCTTGTCTGTAAAAAATCTTTAGGTTTTTTAGACATCTAACTCAAGTGCTTGCATTTAGGCTAGCAGAATAAAGTTCATTATCTGTATGGGGGAGGAGACACAGGCAACATTTTATGTAAGTTGAGTCATCTCTGTTTGGGTTGTCTTCTACCCGTGAAAGACCAAGACTTGCAAGTATCTCTTCATACTAAATGGATGCATAATTGCTAAAGTTACAGTGTATGGAAGGTTTTTGGCTACTGCAAGGAAGAAGCGCTCTTCTTTTTTTAAATCTGAGATAATTCAAATGGTCGAACAGGCTGAGGAGTGCACAAACAATGCCTCCAGTGACAGATGACTGTATGTTAATTTGGTATCATACTTTATTACTGTAAACATAGAGTATGCATAGGTTAGTAAGACTAAATCCCTGTTAAGATTTTTTGGTCTTCTTCTCTGCCTGGACTTTTGCTGTGACTTGTGATGTCACAAGTGTATGGGTTTACTAAGATAAAAATACTACTACTAGTGTCAGAAGTGGCTTCTGAATGACTAAAACACTCTTATCTGAGAAGTACTTTACCAACTCAGCACATTAACATATAGTTCAAAAACACCTGTGTGATTAAGCTGCATGACTGATGGATCAAATGAGAAGGCAGGAAGTACCTGTGTTGGGGAGGCAAACTGTCTTGTTTCAGAGATTCTTTCTGTCAGTCTTTCCTGATCACCAAATGTGAGATGACACAGGTACATCTGAAACCTCTGTTATTCACCAGAAGAGAAAGGAGTTCAAGTCCATCAAAGAGCGCCAAAAGAATCCTGTACAAATAATATAAAATAAATAAATATTTAAATGGCTTACAGTGCAAATGGGTTTGTCTTATGCTGAAGGAAAATAGGTGAATAAGTATGTGGACTAAATTATGTAGACAGAATTGACAGCAAAAGCTTAACACGGCATTCAGTTTAAAGTGTCATTTACTAACTTCTGTCCCCCAAACAATTTTACACTGCCAGCTGTAACAACAGAAAGAAAGTTTATTTACCAAGTAGGGAAAGTATGCAAAGAAGTACATAGTGCAGTACCTGCATTCAAGTGTAAGGTCCATCTTCATTCATTTGTCCAGACATTAAGAGATTTTCAAACATTTACAAAGTTCATGATAAACATGAGTAAAAAGCCAAGAAGACGATATGCAAGGTAAATTAAAGACAGGAGGACAATCCCATTGAGATTAACTAATAAAGGCCATATAAAAAGTGTATGGTCTCCTGTTCTTCTCTCATAACTAGGAAACACTGGAATACCGCAGTTCTGTAGAATACAAGGTCTGTAATATCTGCAGTCTCCAGATCACTCAGTTCTGAAGAAGGGAGTACCCTTAGAAACACAAGGCTACCTGCCACTTTTAAGTTCAGTACATTTATAAATGGAAAATCCTTCCAGAATTTTTAAGAGCCAAGTTAGTGACTTCACTGGGAGCAGTTTTGGTGCAAGCACAATGGCACTGGAGATTAAGGCATTAAGTGCCACTTAATTAACTGACACTGGTGAAATCATCCTCCTTTTAACAGCATACCAGTGTCATTTAAGGGGCTATTAGATAACCTGAGTTTTAAACAGTGTATGTGGTATAACATAGCATGTTCACAGAAGAAAAGATGAGTTAGAAAGATTAAAGCATGTGTTCCTCTCCCAGCTTTCTAACTTCCTCTTCTCTGGGATCACAGCAACACAGTGTTGCCAGGTCTTATGCTGATTTTCAGTCTGTTCTCTGTGGGAGTCTTCCAACACTCCTGGTTAGAATCTAGGCAAAGAAGCAGAAACTCAGAAAGGCTTCTTTTATGCAGATCCTTAATATCAGTCAAAAACATGATGTGGCATTTTTTTTAGCCGAGGTTTTCAGGGAGTTTGCCTTTTTGAAAGAGAATTGTACAAATATTAACACTTAAAAATTATGGCTGTGAAAGAGAATACCTGGTCTTGCTACATTTGGTGTGGCTATCTGCATAAATTAGCCAATGCACTTCACACTAGCTCGTTTCAAAAGTTCATCAGTTCTTTCACTTGCTTTTGGAGCATGGAGAAGTCTGATCAAAGTTTTGACATGAGCATACAGTTACTAAGAAGCAATACAAAAACATCACACACTTTTATCTGTTAAGTAGTAAATGTGCTTGTAAGTAACAGTGAGAAGTGTCTTGGGCTTCAGAGGCAATATTGCTGTTTATGAATTCCTTTTCCTGGTGTCTTAGGGTATAGATAACTGAATCTGGATTATCTGAAGTTAAAGGTAATTGATAAAAAGCTAAAGCAACCCGAGGACAGTTTGCAGGTATACATGGCCCCTCTCTGATTTCCATTTAGCGCAGTTGCTTTAATCTGGATGAGAAAGGGAGTGGCCAAGATAAAACTAACAGGTAAAACAAAGGAGATTGATGAACTGGTGGGCACTCAGGAGATATGAACAATTGCTATGGCTAGGTACTCACAGTTTTTCATTGGGGTTGAGTCCAAAAGCTCAGTGGACACCTCCATAGCAGAGGATTTATAAATATTTCAGTAAGTTCCCTAAAAGGGAAAGTAATTCATTAGAACAGGTCTTTCTGCATGGTACCATGGTGTTCATGAAGCATAAAAAAGTTCTGATTAAATGCTGGAGTATGTTATTGGGAAATCAGGGAGTATCTTAGTAAACTAACAGCCAGGTCAGGATGTTGGCTGCTGCTGGAGGGAAAACAAATGGTTATGCCTTTGAAAATGCCAGATGGACTCTCACATTGCTTTGTGGTTATGCGTTGATCAGAAAATAGCTCTGTAAGGCTGATCCATAGTTGCTACTCTCTCCTATAACTTGCTTTTTATATGATACAGAAAGTGTAATATTACACAATTTAATGGGTGGCTATCTTCACAAGCATGGTGAGGGAAGTTCCAACAAAACATTTCTGATGCCCTGTGTAGTGTTTCAGCAATTTATTTACTTTTTCATCTAAAAGTCACTGCTTTCACAGAGTGAATTTATGATTATGCAAGCCTTGAGGACTAAAAGGGTGTGTGTGTATATATATATATGCACATAGAGGTCTTCATTTGTTTTCTTAACACAGTGAAATAACAATTGAAGAAGTCAAGAGTAACTATAAATATCTTGGTATCCTATGTGCCAAGTGGAGAAAGCATTAGTAAGAAGAGAAAAAGTACATTTCACTCCAGTAAAATCCAACAGCTGGGACAGAGTGCTCTGAAAGTGCTTTTACTGGAAACATCATCTAGAGTTTGGTATGTGTGGATAGTGTTTATTACATTCTTAAAAATATGCAGTTCTACAACTGCTGAGAGGCAAACTGCTGAGGCTAACAGCTACAAATGCAATTTATGAGAAACATGGCATTGTAATTTGACCAAGAGAGTTCCATCCAGAATAAAAATTTCAGATTACAGTTACTGCAAAAATTAAAAAACAACCCCATACTCCAAGTAGAAATGAATTTACCCAATAAATAAAGAAATGATGGCGAAACCAGAATGCATCATTGGTTTCTTGCTCAGAGGGAATCATTAAAGACTATTTTGCAGTGTTAAGAGAGAAATGTGTTGTTTTCCCAGCAAAAGTTATTACTGTTTCTCATTCTAAAATTAGTTTTAGATTAGTAATGTCTGTGTTTTCCTATAACCAACCTCCAGCTAGTGGGTCATGGTCCTCTGCCCAAGAAGAGAACAGAAAACTCTCACCCATGTATCATTCTGATTTTACAGAGACTTTAATCGTTAATGACTATATTAAGTTTCTTAAGCCTTAAATTTGTGTATGTTATTGATTATTTGTTTTATTATACAGATCTACTGATCTTTATAATAATGAGATGGAAGTTCATGACACAGAAAAGCATTTCTCATTTATCATATTATGCCATATCATGTATATGAAGCATATGTTATTATTAGTTCATGGTCCAAACCTAATTTGAATGAAATGAGCTCAGCCTAGAAGCTCAGGCATCCCTTTTTATACTTCACTCTTTTAGAACGTATACTTTCACAGATTCACCCAAATTTCAGAAGCAGAGGTAAAGAAATTCCAGATGTAAAGTAAATATCCAAACCTCTTTTACTGACTTCTGTCAGGTAAGCATAGAAAAGGAAGCATGAAAATCAAGAGCAAAAGACTCAGCAGGATCTTGGTCCATTACTTTGACCCAAATAACAAATACACATATGAGAATTCTGAAAACTAACTAACTAGGCTAAAAAATCATGCAAAGTCTTGAGGTTATGTCGCTGAGAATTATGTGCTAGTTTTTATATGTAACATGGCGTTCTAAAGAATTCTAAAATTCTAAACCTGCTATTTTTGCTAATAAACAAGTACTAAATAGGCAACAGAATTTGACACACCAAGACTTAGAACCTCTGAATCTTCACTCCAGTTTCAAGCTTTCAAGTCTTCCAGAGAACAAGATTTTCACTTTGAAGCTCTGCTGGACTAGCACCTTTTCTCCCACCAGTGCTCAGTCAAAACTCTTGTGCCAGTTCCACATTTAATGCCTGGTAGAATTCACAGACTGGGCAGTCTTCTGTCTGTGTTTCTTAACATGTCCAATCTACAAAGTATTTAAAGTGTGCCTGCTAGATTAAATTCTACAGGAAATTTAAGTGGAAATAGAAGAAACAAATACTGTTTGTACACCTACCCAGTTATTAGAGTACAGAATCAATGCAAGTCTGCTTTGAAAGTTAAACTTCTCTAGGCTTAGCATATCTTTATTTATTTGTTTCTGTCTCTGTCAACAATCCCAAATCTGACTGGTTTATTCTTGCAAAAATATATAAAACAAATCATTTCCAGTAGTTTAGGAATCAATATATAGATTCATTAGATGTGAAGAATGGGTAAGTAATGACAATATGAGCTAGTCAGGTAACAGAGTTCCTGGTTGCCTCAGCTGTTATCATAGAATTGACTAGTGAATAATGAGGGAAGATATCTACCCTGCAGATCCAAAACCAGCTCAGTGCATTTTTTAGAACAAGATATTCCTCACATAGTTCATGTAATTTAAAAGAGATTAACTGTGTAATTTCTGCAACTAAAGAAGTTTAAGTTGATAACACTGATTGATAATGCTAAGCACTATCAATGAAATCTTCTCCTGAGGTTATATAGTGTTTCTATAGCATAATTTCAGAAATGATCTTATTTCTTACAGTTAGTTCTTCTAGTAAGAATAAATGGCATGCATCAGATTGATTCACCAAGACTGGTTTTACAGATAAAATACAAGGCATTATAAACATAGACGTCTGAGTCAATCATTAAATTATTTGATGAATCTCACTTAGCAACTTCTCTGTTACTGTTATTTGCATTCAAGTCTGCTCAGAATTCAAAGTCAGAATAAAAAACATTTGTGACAGTTAGTGTACAAGACTGTAATATGCAAAGCCTCTTCCTCCTTCCAGTCCACTGCATTTGAAAGGTGCTGTTATAGCCCAGTTTAATTGGTTAAAATATTGACAGCAATTTCAACAGTTGTTAAATTTCCTTCTAATATCAAGAGTTTATAAAGCACCTAAACCTAGACATGGATGTAAACAGGCCTAAGATATATATCTAAGTGAAAAACTGCGATTGCAATCCCCTTCCTACATACACAGCTGCTACTTAGACCAGAAGTAAAAGTACCCCGTATGCATGGAGCTGTGCATGTGCTCAGTCTGTTATATATGTTAAAACCTACTTTGCTACTATAAAGGTCTAGTACAGAGATATTGCTCCTGGGAAATATGCGACAAAACCAGGACTGCTTCCTCCTAATAACTGAGAGCGGAGCCATACTTTTGAAAAGATGTGCAAATCCTTATGTTTTTGGAACTGCTATTTGTTATTCTGTATGAGAGCCAGAGAAATGGAGGTAGTGAGAATGAAAAGCAGCAAGAGCTGTAATCACCACCACAGCACATCTTCAGCTGGTAAGGGTCCACTTCTAACTTCTTTATGTGTGTGGGAGCCTCACAGATTCCAGTAGCTGTAAGATGTAAAGAAAAGGGAGATTGTCAGTTCATTTCCATTTATTCCAGTGAATATCTGTGTTGGTTTTAATACCTTGTAAGAACTAATTTTGTCACTCTGAGAGGAAGACTGCAGATGACCTAATGCCTCTAATTATATTGTCGTTACTTTCATTCAAAGTACATAAAGCACACAAAAACTCAGAACATATGTTAGATACAAAAACACCACCATGACTTTTCAGATACCTTAAACCACCTCAGAGTTGTAACTTTATTACACAAGCTTATCAGTATAACAGGGGAATTTGCACACAACCAGACCAAATGTTTTGCTATTTAATTTCCCATATAATTTTCATAGCAAACTTGTTTTTATTTTTTTGTTTTGTTTTGTTTTTAATTTACCGAGATACTTCTTTTTTTCAAGAAAATAAGATAAAGTACTACACTTCAGGAGAGAACTTGGAGAGAAGTAGCAACTGCAGGGTAGGTGTTTGTGTATAAATATCTTTTACAGAGCTTTTCTTACGGGAAATTGATGGGGACTGATATTTTGTTGAATAAGAATGTGCACAAATTCAAACCCTGTTACATGATTAATTTAATTTTTGTAGGTTGAAGAGGGGCATTTTATAATGCTCCAATTGGAGTTCTGTACGAAACAATTTCCTTAAAAAGTTATTAATGTCTTCTGGAAAAATTTGAAAAACATTCATGAAAAACACATTGTCTGGATGTCATGTAGCTTCTGTTTTTTCTTCTATCGTTTTTATCAGTAGTGACATGACAATGTTAGTCACATGAGAATACACATGCATCTTAAGAGTTTATGTCTTCTACCCGAAATTATTATAGTAATTCCCATATCAACCAGCTATGATGAAATAAGTAGATTTAGAAGAAAGTATGACTGGTGGCACATATATGAATATAGATAACATATATAGTCATATAGAATCATAGAATCATAGAATGGTTTAGGTTGGAAAGGACCTTAAGGTCAACTAATTCCAACTTCCTGCTGCGGGCAGGGACACCACACACTAAACTGTGTCACCCAAGACACTAGACCATATAGATAGGTGTAAAAATAAAAGAAAAATCCAGAAATGTTTGTACCTTATATGGCCTATGTATCCTATGTGTGTTAACATAGGATAAAGTCGGTGTACAGGCTATAATTCTCTTGGAAATTCTAATGATTATTGGCTTAAGAAGTAGTTAATTCCGTTCATGCCAATTGCTTCTTTGAAATCACATATGAACATATTCCAGACCATGCTTTTAAACAATAAACATACCCTGCAAACTACAGTCTAAATATTCAACCATTTTAATAAAATGCACAACATTATAGATTTTAATTGTGAGCTCATTTTCTCCACATGAGGACTTTCAGTAAGAGTGGAATCAGGACAAGAAGCTTTTTTTTTTTTTTTTAACCAAAGCCTCTTTTCAAAAAGAAGGTATGCATAGAAGTCGCTCATTTTATCAGTCCAGCTGTTTTATTAACATCAGCCTTCATTAGTAAAGAGAAAGTTAGCTCTCCTATTCAGTTTTGAGACAGCAATTATAGTAATTCTGTTTGCTCCTTACAAGAAGGACATAGAAAGGAAGAAAAAAATTAGGGGCATTGCATCAGTTTATATTTTGAGGCTCCAAGGCAACTGGTTAATTACAGACGTGTGAGGCTGGAGGCTGGCTGTAACAGCTTTTGTTCTGAACTGTGGCACACTTTCCTTGGCTGGCATCTTGACTGAGCTATTCCTTTCACCATGCTGTCCACTTTTCAGATGGGATATCCAACACACTATAGCTATTCCAGCCACTTCCAGCCCTGTTATTAAAAGCTATCCTTAGGTTGCTTCAGGAGATATTTTCATAAGCCCTAACCCTTTTGAAAATTTTCTTTTTTAATAAATATTCATTGTGGGGAATAACCAAACTTAATCCTTCAAGTTCCTTCAACTTCAAATGTTCCTGCAGTCAAGGCTCCCGCCTTTCTCTCTTTCCCTTTCAATTCCTACATTCCTCAAACCATGACTCTGGTAGCATGTTCCTGATCAACTCTTCTCTTCTTTCTTAACACTCTAATTTCTTTTTCATGAGCTTATGACTTTCCTATAACCCCCACAACTGATTTGTACCTACTTTCAAGACAACACTTGCATGCCTTCATCTGTGGCTCCCTGGGTCTTGTGAACACCATAACTTCTAACTTTCTGAGCTCCTGTCCTCCATCCTGCTTGCACTCCTGTAAGCATGACTGCACTGCTGAGTAAGAGCAGGCTAGCCACAGGTCTCTGGATGTGGGACAAAGTGTATTCATATTGGCTTATGGTCTCTATCTTTAGGACTAAGGAAAGACAGGGGAGTAAACTAAAATTAAGCAGTGGCTGAGGTCCTGTCCGTGAGCTTGCTCCTTGGTCCTCTTCTACTTAACAGCACAGATGCAACCCCTGCATCCTAGTGTCTACATCTGACATCCAGCTCCAGCATCACACAGGCTCTGAGTCCCACGCCCCAGCCCCCATCCAGACAGAGAGGTGAGTCAGAGACCACAGTGGCCCCCTCCTGCAGAAACTGAGGCATAGAGGGGCAGAAGAAGGGGAATGCCTTGATACTACCCTGACATATGGTCAGGGCTCAGCAGGAGTGAAGACCAGCTGGGAGCTGAAGAGTGCTCGCAGCATGGTGGTGTTGGATCTGCACGCCAGTCTGAATCAGTGATATTTCTCAGCCTACATGCTCAGTAATGTGTGTATGCATGCATATATATACACAAACAAATACACACATAACAGCTTATCTCAGCTGGCCACAAGCAACTAGACAGATAAAATGTCAATAGAATACATTCAGGTTCTCTCCCTCTGAAAATTATTATATTTGCACAAAGTGTGAATTTGCATGATATCTGCGCAATTGTATGTTCCCAAAGATGAACTAGATGCCTATATGTATTTGTGTCCCCAAAACAGGTTACACTTTGTGCATGCTAATTGGTTTAGATCCTTTGAGAAAACATAGTATTGTTCTAAACCTGCACCTTTATCTAATTAAATCTAACTACTAAGTTACTAATGCAGGCAAAGTTTCTAAAAAACAAGTTCTCAGTGTGGTCTTTACATTTGCAACTTTCTCAAACTTTTATTCTTTCTTTTTTTTTTTTCCAAAGGGACAGATAAATAAAATTAATATAAGTATCTTAGTGCTGCCTTTGTAAGCTCAAGATGAGAAACTGAGGAAAACAAAACCAAGAAATAGGTTGGATGAAAATTACCTTTCTGCTATAGAGAAAACTCACAGAATACGAGAAATCTTAAATCTAATTAAGAAACAGACTAAAGTTTTATCACTGAAACCTTCCAAAAAAAAAAAAAGAATCAACTGGGACAAGTAAATTTCTACATCTGCACATAACAGAAACAGCAAAAATTTGAAACTAAAAACTCAGTATTACAGATTCTGGACATCTTACATACCTCTGTTACGAAAAAGGCTTCATTTCTTCTAAAAACCCTTGAGTAGTAATATCTGTTAGCACCTACTCCCTGTTAACTGATTGACATTTAATGTTTTAAATAAACATTTCATAACTTACAGGGGCATTTTTCTGGTTTTCATAGTAAGTATTTGAAATTATCATGGGCTGTAGAAAGTGTTTTTATACATGAGTGTTTGCAAGGTAAAATATATATATTCAGGAAGCTGTAGAATTTGCAGGACTCATCTGATCGCTGTGGGTTTAATTCCACAATGGATTAAATCTCGTTCCCAGTTTAATGTCCATGGCCAGTCCCACTATCCCCAGCTGGTACAGCCACATGTATAAAATCATCAATTTATGGGTGAACTAGAGCCCAGGAGGCATATCAAACATGATTCCCATTCTTTGGTGGGGTAAACTGGGCAACAAAATCCTTCCAAGTGATTTCATGAATCTCTAAAGCATATTTCTGAAGTTTTCTTTCTGAACACTTATATTGAGAGCAATTAACACCAAAATGCAAGTTAAAAGAAAAAGTAGGGAATATATGTCGTGTACCTTTATATTAGCCAGAACTCATTTACTGCAACACAATGCACATATTTTTTTTCTAGGCCAAATAAATATGTCCTCAGGCAAATAATCTGTCCACTTAATAATTCAGTTACTGTACATATGGAGTCCTATTTTCTGCAACCAAATGGAACAGATTTCTGTTAAAATTAATACTCTTTTCTACCTCTTCAAATTAGCAAACTGACTCTGCAAGCTTATATTCTGGCAACATTTCCAGTGGCTAAACTAGGAATTGAGTCTGAGAAGTAACAACCATATACTGTTTAAGAGATTTTAACTGGGGAGCTAGAGGGCTGGTATTTTAAGGTAAATACGTTTTCCAGATTGCCAAAACCTCATTCAAGGAAGAACTTGAGGTCAAATTTGCAGTCCAAAAATGCCAGATGCCAACTAACCTTACTAATCATTTTCCCGGTCTTCCCAGAGTCTCCTTATCTTCTGACTTATTGCCTTATTCAGAATGAAAAATCCCATTTCCTATCAATTATGACCCAAATCAGGAGTTGGGTAACTAAACCCAATGGACCTGCTCAGGATATGCCAGGTTGGACAGAGCCTTGGGCAACATGGTCTCTAGTGTGAGGCATCCCTGCCCGTGTCTCTCTCCAAGAGAGTTGGAACTATGTGATCTTAAGGTCCTTTCCAACCCTAACCATTCTATGATTCTATGATTCTATGTCCACAATAGACCTAAACAACCGTATAATCACAGAACAGCCCAGATTAGAAGGGACCTCCAAAGATCATCCAGTCCGAACACTCATGGGAAAGGGATTCTAAATGAGATTATCAAGCACTCTGTCCCATTGCATCTTGAAAACCTCCAGTGATGGGGACACTATCATGTCCCTGCAGAGGTTGGTCCAGTGAATGACTCATCTCACCTTAAAACATTTCTTTTTTATGTCAAGATGAAACCTCTTCCCCTTTTCTTCTCCATGTATCTCCTTGTGAAGAGAGAGCCTCTGTCCTCTTTGTAGCCACCAATTAAGTACTAGAATACTGTGATTAAGTTGCCCCACAGCCTCCTTTTTTGGTGAAAAGGCCTCTCTTCTTCTGTTAATTTTCTTAATAACTGACAGATTACATATTCTATGATTCTATGATTATCATACTTGTTCAGGAAGCTAATTCAGAGATTGGCAGTTCTCAAAGCCACCACAAAGAATTGGAACTCACAGCTTTCCTTTCTCTGAGATATCCTGTATCTGTTCTCCCAGTTATTCTGGAAATTTGGAAATCTATTTGTGTCTTGGAATTTACCATCTGACTCAGGGCTGCAGTCAATCATTTCTATGGCATTTCCAAATAACTCTCAAGGAAAGATATTTCCAAATAGATCTCAAGGAAAGATATTTGGAAAAGAAGGAGGAAATGCTTGTCCACCTAACCAGAGAGACTGGAGGTTTGAGCAGCCCGGAGACCAGAGTAGAGGGCAGTTTTGACCATCTCCCATATGCAAGGATAGCATGATGGGAGTTATTTTCTAGGCATTAGGAACTATGAATGGAAACCCCATCAAAGGGAGCAATTTAGAGGACAGCCCTTCACTTTCTCAGTAACTGCCGTAGGAAGGTGGTTGTCATAAAGAGGGCATGGCTGTTATCTCTCACTTGTCTTTTGGATGAGCATTCAACTAAAGTGTTCTTGAAATTTGCTTGGAGCTGAATTAAATTTGGTCAGCACATGTTCTGAGCCCTCAGAGACCACCTGAAGGGTTCCCATCCCAAGAAAACAGCAAGGGTGCTACTCAGCAAACAGAGAAAGGGATCAGGACATGCACATCAACCAATGTGATGGTATCTCTGGAAGCTAAGCAGATGAAGATTAAGCTTTTACATAAATTAGGTTCTCATGATGTATAAATTGATGTGTAAAAAGATAGACATCGCCTTTTGGGTACTTTTGTACTGACACACTTAAGATCCAGGTATGAAAAACAGGCAGTATTTCTAATCCAGTTTCAAATCCTGGCTATCCCTGAGTAGTTTCGCCTGAGCTCTGACAAGCCAGCACATGGAGGAATGCCCAGGAGGTAGGTTAAACCAGCAAGAATCAAAGCTCAGCAGCAGCAGCAGAGCTAGCAGTCTCGAACAAAAGGAACTGCTGTCGAAACCTTGCCAGCGTTTGAACCAGTTGTTGCCTGCTCATATGTAGTTTTCATGCAATTATACTACTGTTGTGACTGCATCTTGGCATGCAAAAAAATAATGCAGGTGCTATTGACCATTTCACATTATAAGTTATCAGAGTTATGGAAATCCCCATAACTTAAACATAAATCACAAAACTTTTGATTTTATTTCTACAGACATGCTAGAGTATATTAGAAGTGCACCCCCTTACTCAATCTATCATGGATCTGCTGCCAGGCATCACTATGCGGGAGAATTTACTATTTTGATGTCTGAAATGTGTAGGATTGGTCACAGCATGAGTTCAGATTGCCTCAAATCTGATATAGCCTGGGTCTGTGGGTCTTTTAGACTTCTTCTATTCTTGTATGAGCCTTTCTTGCCCTCACAGCAATCTCATGCGAGCAAGGGCTTCTACTAAAGACTGTTCCCTCATTCAAAATTGCAACAATTCTGTATTGCCTGGCCTTTTATCCATGTATTTTTAATGAAAATTCACAGAATATTCTATAGGTCTTAAAATCATCCTTTATTATCTCTGCGGGGCTGGAAAAGTGATTGAACATTGGGGTACATTATAAACGTGTAGGGAAAAGGGCTTGAGACCCCTTTACAGGGCACTTTGCTTTTTATTCTGCCTGCAAGGTGCACCTATGAATCTTTGGTTAGAAGTGTTAAAAAGAAAAAGCAGATGAAAGCAACAGACTTTTTTGTCAAGCTGCGACAGAAATCAAATGCAAATAGAGATGAGTTCAAGACTGTTTGTTAAGTGTCACGTCAGTGAGTATTAAATACAGCACATGTCATTTTACAATGAGCATACTGTATACGAATTTTATTGATTTTTTTTTCAAAGAGCATACATAGAATAATGTACTCTTCCTTACCAGTGCCAGCTTACAAGTGTGTCTTCATACTTGCGTATGCACATTCATTAGGCTCCTAAATGCTGCTTCCTTACTTAACACATCTTGTTTTGTGAAGGCTGGGATTCATGCTGTAGAGAGACCTACACAAATGACTCTCTCTCCCTGAGAAAAGTGGGACAGAGTCATTTAGACTTCCCAGCATGAAACTGTCAATGGGCAGCTTCTCAAAATGATTCACAATTAGTGCACGAGGCTTACACTAGAAAAAGGTTCTCAACTGATTTCCTTTCCACAAAAGAGTGAGTCTGGGACTTCATTTTGCTATTAAGAGTGTTACAGATGTATAAAAGAATCATCAGAGTCAGTTAGCTCTACAGCACAGAGTCTTTGTACTATACTATAAGAAAACCAAATCTGTTTTCTTCATATTCATTCAAATGACATTTTTCAAATTAATATTTAGAAAAATTGGTGCTGGCATAAAAATACATATGAAAAGCATAACAGCAGTGTCTGTCTTTCTGCTGCTTGGTGGGGGATGCCTGATTCCACAACCATTTCCTTACAATACTCAGAACATCACAGTGCTCAGAAAAATGTATTGAAAGCTGGGGCAGGTAGACAACTTGGCACTCTCATACATTCTGGACCATAACCTTAGTCTTAGATGTTTAAATGCCAGGCTAAAGCATGTTAAAATTGGCCATACACCTAAGACATTTAATGAGTTTATTGGTGTTTTTAAGTATCCTACCTGCAGGCTCAGAACAGACATTCAGGGTCATAGAATCATAGAATAGTTAGGGCTGGAAAGGACCTTAAGATCATCAAACCCCCCTGCCATGGGCAGGGACAACTCACACTAAACCATGCCACCCAAGGCTCTGTCCAACCTAGCCTTGAGCACTGCCAGGGATGGAGCATTCACAACTTCCCTGGGAAGCCCATTCCAGTGCCTCACCACCCTCACAGTGAAGAACTTTTCCTTATATCCAATCTAAACTTCCCCTGTTTAAGCTTTGATCCGTTACCCCTTGTCCTATCACTACAGTCCCTAATGAAAAGTCCCTCCCCAGCATCCCTATAGGCCCCCTTCAAGTACTGGAAGGCTGCTATGAGGTCTCCACACAGCCTTCTCTTCTCCAGGCTCAACAGCCCCAACTTTCTCATCCTGTCTTCATATGGGAGGTGCTCCAGTCCCCTCATCATCCTCATGGCCCTCCTCTGGACTTGTTCCAAAAGTTCCATGTTCTTTTTATGTTGAGGACACCAGAACTGCACACAATACTCCAAGCGAGGTCTCACAAGAGCAGAGTAGAGAGGCAGGATCGCCTCCTTCAAACATTTGTAGTCCAGGCTCTTGTCTTCTGACATGTCTCTCCTTCATGGGTACAGCAGTGTTACACATGAGCCAAAATAGAGGCCAGGAATTTGGAAAATGCCTGAAATGATGGCTGACAAAAGGCTCATTCTGAGAAAAGTCTTCCTCACCTATTGTGTACTCTGAAGGTCTAGATTTCTGCTGGCAATTTGCCATTTGTCCCCACATATCACACACAGATATTATGGCTTCTTCTTAAACATTTAATCACTGTTTTTCATCTTCAAGAAAGGAGATGGAAATGGTGATTTATACATGTTTTTCTTCTATAACCATTTAGTCTTCAAGTCCTCAAGCTTTACGTATCTTTTGTTTAAGAAAAAATGGGCCCCTTAAGCACTGTCTGAGACTCAAAAGAACAAGCTTCTGTGGAAGCAAAACTAACATTAGGCTAACCAGGCTGTGGTCTGAAAAGGGTGCAGAAGTTAAGGAGCTCCTGGAATCATGTGATGGTGACAAGTCTGTCTGTTTATTGATGCATTATCCATCTATCCCATTTATGTTTTAGAGAAAATTGATAGTCCATTAGACAGCAGTTCCTTCCGCCTTGTAGATATTTCCTCCCCTCCAAGAAAAGAAGGTGAAAAGCAGTATCTTCCGTAATGTAATAGAAAACATATGGGATGGTAGCCATTTAAAGGTCACTATTTCTGTGAGCTAGGGAGTAGTAGGCTGAATAACCTATCACTTTTGGAAAGAAATTATAAAAAATATAAATAAATAAAATGTATTAACCTTGTGAAAATTGTTTTCATTTAACTGAGTTCAGAGTAAACCTATGTCAAAGAATCATAGAATCATAGAACATTTTGGGTTAGAAGAGACCTTAAATATCATCTAGTTCCAACCCCCTGCCACAGTCAGGGACACTTTCCATTAGACCAGGTTGCTCCAAGCCCAGTTCAACCTGCTCTTGAACACTTCTACAGATTGGGATGTTAATTAAACTTATTGTGCTGCTTCTTACCAGTACATTTACTGGGGGGCTAACTGTAATTTTCAAATAGTTAATTGGTTTTATAATAAATTGAAAATAAAAGCCGCTTTTGGAAACTGTATTTTAGGACAGTGAGATATATTCATAATGCCAGATAACATGGTTTGGTTCAAATGCTATGTCATTTACATACAGCTTTCATTCAAGTCTCATGTTCTCAGGAAGCGAAAAAAAAAAATGCCAAGAATGCTGACAAAAAAGTTTTTGCTTATAAAAACCAATAACCACCTCTATTTACTCAGATACAGAGCAGCGTTTCATATAAATGCATTTTTTCTTCTTCCTCCTTCTCTCTACTGACACTCCTCTCAGAGGAATTTTTTTGATCCTGTCTGCATCTTAGCTGTCCTTTGCAGTTATGCCTCTTCACTGCTTCTCTTTACATTTCCTCCAAACCATTTCTTTTTCCAATTTGCCTCTTTTAGGGAGTGCTGTTAATTTCTGTTCTTTTGTTTCTTTTTCACCTTTCTCATGATTTTCTTCCAGAACCTTCCTTACTCATCCCAAAGCTTAAATCATGCAGTCACAAATTTTTCCTGCATTGTTTGCCTTCCTCTTCTTGTAGTTCTTCCCTATAGACCAAACTCGTATGTTCTCAGTAATGTGGCCTGACTGCAAAGAAAAGGAGTGTTTGGGAAGCTATGTTAAGAAAATGCAGGTACTGTATCATAACTAGAGGATTTTTTTTTTAAGCATTGCAGGTCAAAAGCAGCATTTAGGGCAATAGCAGGGAGTTGAAGGCCCATGCTCAGCAGAACTTGTAACGTATTTAAGAAGACTGAAGTGAAGCACTGAGGTGGGCTATTTCATGTGTTTGTGCACAAGGGCAAGGGATCTGGATGCGTGATTTTCTCTTTGTATCCAGATATTTCAGTGGCTTCACACAGATATTTGCTTAAAATACTCTTAGAGCCTAAGACTGAAAGTTAACATTTTATTTTATTCACAAGCAGTCAGCAGGCATGGTGACTTATATTGATTTTCTACATTAATATATTTCAGGAAATAATCTTTTAATCTGTAAGGAGAATACATTTTTGTTAGTGTTTTTTGTCTTCAGTTGTTGACCAGGGAATCATTAATCCTGATTTTTCCTTGCATGAGTCCTAAAGACATTTGACTCTGCCAATAATTTACAGGAAATAATATGGTTACTGTAAAAGTCCCATTTAAAAGAAGAAAATTACTCTAATAGCATATTATAGTCTTCCTTAGAGAGTGATTTGACAGTATTTCCATTGTGCATCAACAGTCTAAGTGAACAGCAGCAAAAACTGGTGATGAATCTTGGCTAACAAGTGTTCTGGCCTCTGAGGGAATGAACTTCCCAGCATGCCATGGCTGACATTACAAGTCCAGACTATGTCACAAAAAAGTATATTCCATTTCTCAGAGTTAATTGTTATATGACTTTGGAGATTGTCCAATGATGTCCAAGACTTCTGTGTGAAGCTGACAGCTATGATACCAGACTTACTGGAGACATAATCCCACATCAGTCACAGATTGTTGAAGACAGGCCAGCAGTGAGATTTGGGTCAAGATTCAGACATCTATATTTAGATCTGCATGCAGTTCTCAGCATGCAAGCCACATTTCACTCTATTGTAGTCAATAGTGTTCTCAAATTAGAGATTGTTGTCCCTACACAGGCAACTAGTGTAATTTTAAATGACATAGAGCATTCCAGTTGATCTCCAGCTGCTACTCAAGGAAGGCAAGGATCTCTTGTAGGTCCTATCTGATAGCTGTCAGGCCAACAGGGCATCCAGAACTCCCTAACATGTCTACAGCAGCACTGTATGGAGGCAGTGTAGTCTGGAGAGTTTAGTTCAGACATCTACCTCAAGCCTCTCCAGAAACAACTGTATGTGACATCAGTCTGAGCTCATGAACACAAAGCAAAAATACCTTGTGCTCTAAAGAAAGGATATCTGAGCAAATGTAGCAAACAAAAGTAGGAGACAGAAACAGTTGCTCTGTCCTCAGCAGGAGCAGCAGGGTACTAGCAGACAGCCAGTTGACATAACTTGCAGTTTCATGGAGGCAGCACTTGGCAGAGGAAATTTACTGCAGAGACTTTTCTGCCAGACCTCATCTAGCTCTTCTGTTATGGCTGAAGACATTAGACAAAATTAATAGGAATTTGATGTAAAACAGCCAGAAGGGCCATGTGCTATTTTCTTTGCAAACACTACTTTTGCTAAACACCATAGGAGTTCTGCCACTGCTCTCTGGGGCTTTGAGCAGGTTCTTGGAAGATCCCCCTAGAATTTCCACAGGTATTTAGAAAATTGTCTTTGCTCAGATAAAGCAAATCTGATCTCCTTCCTGCAGTCAGACAGCTTTGAATAGAAACAGAGAAGCATCTGTAAACAGCATGACCCCCTAGATGTCCTACTTGATTTTTGGACTTCTTATGGCTTCAACCCATACATACCATGTAACACACAGTATGCCGCTCAAACCGAGTCTCCTTTCTGATTACTTCAGATTAGAAATAGTCTTGCTGAGACACGGGAGGACTGCCCTGTCTTTCCTGAATATAACAAACTGATGGTTGCTCTAACTGTAGCAAGACAGAAAGATGCTGTTGTAAGTCTGGGGGAAGCTCTTGAGTGTGCTTCTAGAAATATCAGAGGACAACAGATGTATTAAGTTGGAGCTCTGTTTTTGGGCCATATGCCATATAAGGTCTCTTTTCTGTTTCTGCCTATACAGACTCCCTGTCACTGATACATTCAAAAGGACTTTGTTGAACAGTTCAGTGTGGCTTTTCACTGTGATCTTGACTAAAATATTACAACTACTTCTATGGTGTCCTGGGTTCACCTGTAGTGGATATTTTTCTCCTTCTTAGTAGCTGGTGCAGTGCTCTGTTTTCAGTTTGAGTCTGAGAATAATGCTGATAACACACCAATGTTTTAGTTGTTGCTAATTAATGCTTGCTCTGATCAATGACTTTTTCAGCCTCTTGCTCTGCCAGTGAGGAAGGGCGCTGGAAGCCGGGAGGAAGCAGAGACAGGACACCTGATCCAAACTAGCCAAAGAGGTATTCCGTGCCACAGCATTATTCTCAGACTAAAGTTAAAAACAGAGCACTGCACCCACTACTAAAAAGGAGAGAAATAGCTGTTACAGCTGAATTCCCAGGACATATGGTCATTAGAGAAAGCAAGATGCTCAGACTGAAATCTAGAGTTGGGCTTCTAGGTTTAGAGGGTCGATTCAAGAATCATGATCTCCTGGGACTCTTTCTGTTGCTAAAACTCAAATCAACTCCATATCAGTGCACAATGATGAAGAAGTGATCATTAAATTCACATAGGTCACCTAAATGGACATTAAATAAAGACATTTTATATAACCTCTTAGCTAAGATGAAGTGATACCTTAGAGCTAAATGATGTCACAACATCTTTGACCCATCCCTTCCTGGATAACGTAGCATATTGAATGAGCATCCTTTCGTGCTGTAAATGGCTAAAGGTTATAGATTTAACAATTCAGATTTACAGTAACAGTAATCATCCAAGGTACTGAGTGATTATGAAACTTCGAAAAAAATGGTCAGTGAAAACATGGAGTTTCATAATACCTCAAAGCAGAAGCTGGAAAAGAGCAGTGGAGCTGCTTTATATTCTTACTGAAGTTAGGCATGTGCAGCAATCTTCTGTTGAATACAGACTTCATGAAAGTAAAGCCTGACACAATAAGGCCTATTTGTTACAAAGCCGTAGCTCATGGTCACCACAGTATATATATAATAACATAAAATTGGATTCCTGCAATGTACCTTGCTTGTGGGAAAAAAATAATGATAGCAAAGGTATTGCAGCAGTTAAGGAGAGAAAGAACTTCAATGGAAACATGATGTTTAAAAAAGATGAGCCTAGGAAAGGAAAATAATAATTTGCTCTCTTTTGTGTACTAAATGGCAGAAGTCTTAAACACAGCAGATGTTTAATGTGCAGCTGTGAATGAAATAAGCAATCTTAAGAAACTAACATTGGGTCATTTTCTCCTATTGTACTCATAACCAGTCAAAACATTGATCATCAAATAACTTGATCAATTTTCTACAAATTAAAGGCTACCAGTTGTGAATAAAGTTTGGGAAATCAGGCTACTGTTTTTGTTTCGCTTTCGTTAAACATTTTCTCATTATAAGTATATTTTATTATTTCAAAGACAAATATTAGCCTGTGTGTAAAGAGTAAAAATGGTCTTCAAGATACTCAGTTCTTGCTCTTAAAGGTGAAGGGATACTTAAATTGGCAGCTGAAAATCATCTAAGGCTGAAACTATAGAAACAGGGCTTACAGAGTACATACACTGCCAAGGCAGTCTTGGCATCCTATGGAATAAAAACTATTTTGGCTTCTTAAAACAACAACATAGTATTTAAACAGGCTTGATAGATCAGTTTTGTACAGTACTGTAGAGTGTAGTGCTTCTCTTTTTTTAATGTTTTTTTATTGGGTCAGACTGTAAGGAAGAGATGTGCCAGCTGTATGAGACAAAAGGCCATTAGCCTGTCTGTGGGGCATGTTCTGGGTGTAAAACCTTCATGTCAACAGTAAGGCTGGCAAGATTTATGTTTTGAGCAGATGATTCTTTGATGCTTGTCAGTAGCAACCAGAAGAAACAATGTGACTCCAAGATGCTATTTTCTGCAGTGAAACAACTTTCTCACTTTTTTTGCAAAGCTCTACAGAACTCCATAGAATCATAGAATAGTTAGGTTTGGAAAGGACCTGAAGATCATCTAGTTCCAACCCCCCTGCCAAGGGCAGGGACACTTCACACTAAATCATGTCACCCAAGGCTCTGTCCAACCTGGCCTTGAACACCACCATGGATGGAACATTTGCAACTTCCTCAGGCAACCCATTCCAATGTCTCTCCACCTGTACAGGAAAGAACTTCTTCCTTATATCTAATATGTAACTTATACCTAACTTCATTTTAACAAAGGGCATAATTTTCACTTACAATGCAAAATGTCTTTTCTTTCATTTTAGAATCTTAAAAATTAATTTTTAAATTAAAATTGAAACACAGGCTTGGATTTTCTGAAAGTATTCTCTTTGAGAACAATATAAATAACAGGAATTTCTGACTGCTGAATATATACAATTTTTCCACTAACCAATCTACCTGGAATCCAGTTGGTGCTGTTATAATTTAAAGATTAGTATAAAAATAATGTAGTTCCCCAATAGGAAATACTAACGTTCAGGCTGGACCAGATTCATCCATCCTGATTATTAGTTATTAGTTATTATTAGTTACGCCATAAATTGTCTTATTTACACGACTACTGTCACAGTATGAATAAGCCACCAAAAAGCCCATTAAAAGGATGAACCCAGTTTTAAGATGCACACTTCATTTTCATTCATAGTTTATTTTCATATTAACAAGTTATTTTAAAATATTGGCATTCTACCCATAATAGTGTATATGTTAGCAAAATAACTTGTGGAATTTACCTAACACTTGTTTTTTTAAGCTCCTTACTCAAGAAGTGAGAGACTGAAGAAGGTCCACTATTTTAAGCATTTTTCTCATGAAGACATGATGCAGTAAACAGCATGGAAAAATATTTTCTCAGAAATCAAATATCATTAAGGCTAAAACTAATAAAGCCATTAAAATTAGGGCCAATTAAGATTTATGCACGTGGCATAGGGATTCTAGCCTGGCATTATCAAGCAAAATAGTTTATTAAGATGCTTTTTTCCCAATAAGATCTATTTGAAACTGTATTACCAAAATCAGACAGAATAATGGTAGTAAGATGTAGCTTACCTTTTCAAATGTATTTAGGCTCTTGTGTGAAGACAATGACCAGACAAATAAATTCCTGGGAACTGACTGGAGCATAGCAATTTTCATTTTAGTAGCTTTAAATACCTGTAAAATTCTTTCAATTTTCTAGATTTCATCAATCACCCCAAAAAATTTTAATCAATAAAGGTATGTTAAAAATAGAAGATCACTTCAAATACATTTTACTTTTAACACAAACTTCTGTATTTCAATTTTTATATAAAAATAAATCATTACCATAGGAAAAAAGATTACAAATATGGACCTACCAGTTGTTTTAGTCACTATAGTCACCTATCCTTTCTTTTTTAACTGAAATAGCTTTAAACTTCAACTTTTTTCCAAGGCATCTCTGTTCCATTTTTAAATTACCTATACACAAAAAAGTGAATTTGTAAATGTGTGTTCTTATAAATAACCAGTAAAACTAAATTTGTTATGATTGATTTGAAATAATTGTTTATGACATGACAGCTTTCTTTTTCTTAATTATAAAATACAATTACATTTTTGTGCTTTCATACCTGAACATTACAAAAGCTGTGAGAACTATTTCTGTTCTACTACTGATTAGATCAGCAATGCTGCTTCTTCAGGTCTTATCAGATTGGTTTTGATAATAATTACTTGGGAAGTGTTTGATCTCAATGATGAATACTTGATTACTTTTTCATGAAATCAGTCAACCACACCACTCAACACTACTCATGTGAGACCTTGTTGATTTAGCTGTTCGAAAGAATTCATTCTTTTTCACTGCAGTTATGGGATGTCAGTCTTTGGGGAAAAAAAGGTGGAAAAAGGGCAAGTTTATGGGTAATGATATTGCAGCAGCAGATATTTAAGGTTTGCTAATTCTCTTCTCAATTATGTTCATTCCCTGCCTCGTCACACTGCCTTCTACATGGCATCAGAATCAATCTCAGCAGTGGAATAAATTTTTCCTTTTTCAAAAAAAGGTTTCATGACACCATTGTCATCTTTGAAACCCTTGGAGGGTTTTGCCCTGATGAATAATATTTCATAGGTGGAATGTTTATGTGATTTTCACGGAGTGATAACCCCGCTACCACTGAACTTTGATGCATCAAGATTGCTGCTTTTCCTTAGTAAAGTGTTTTTACACACCACCTCCTACAAATTGACTTAAGAGTTAGAAATAGGAGATTCAACAAAACTTCAACTTGCCATGGAAAAAAAGGGTCTTACAGAGAAATTTATACATTGGGCACAATATGCTGTAATTATTTAAACAGGAGCACTTACTGAATTAGAGTTCTAGCATTTTTTCTTCATTATTTTTCTTTTGCTTTATGCAGATAAAATCAGTTATCCAAAGCTGACCATGTATCCATATTTTTAAATTACTATTTTTTTAACCAAGTTTTGTTTTAAGGATTGGTCTGCAGACCTATACTCGTTGAAGTCAATATTATTGTCTGCATAAATAAAAATTGCCCACATAATGAGACACTCAATGGATTAGTCTCCAAGTTATAAGGAAAAAAATCCTATAGCTCAAATACTTATGGTTAAGTATCTGCACAAGAAGACATTTTCAGGACAACGTCCTTCCTTGTCAGTCATAAAAAAGCAAGGCAGAGCCTTTTATCAAAAGTTAATGCTGCACTAATTAAGAGAAGGAAAGAAAATTTCCAAGGAGGCAATATTTTCTCTAATGTTTTCTTTTTTTAA
Source organism: Psilopsiagon aurifrons (assembly GCA_025447955.1). Taxonomy (NCBI): domain Eukaryota; kingdom Metazoa; phylum Chordata; class Aves; order Psittaciformes; family Psittacidae; genus Psilopsiagon; species Psilopsiagon aurifrons. The sequence goes on along the minus strand of JAOEHY010016824.1, from coordinate 14,557 downwards.
TTTTGTTAATAGGATTATGACAGTTTTAACAGTTAGAAAATACAACACATTCCAAGTGTTTCCTTTGTTAATTATAAGATCTCTGGAAATTGCCTAGATCTTTAAAACTTAATGTTGCACTAATAAGCTTAGATCCCTTCAGGTTGTTGTTTTGGGGTTTTGTTTTGGTTTTAATATCAATTGTTATTTTGGTGGCAATACATTTCTCTTTGAAGATCCAATTTAAGCAGGCTCTTCTCTTGGAGACTCAGACTGCTTAAAAAGATAATAATGTTCCAAGACTATAATTACTTTGGTTATTGTGTCATCATGTTAATGCTGTACTGGAAGAAATGTTCATCTGAACATTTAATTGTTTAGAATTAAGTCTAAAAAGTAGGGGAGAACAGTCGGGTGCTGGGTAGAAAAATGGGACATCTCCCTATAAATGGTGAAAAGCCCATTCAATGCAGTTACATTCAAATATAATATGAATTCAGCAATTTTTATTTAACTGTTGTGTACTGTCAAAGTACCTGTCATCTCAACATACCATCTTAATGCAATAGTAGTTAGCCAGCATTTCTAAAGTCAGCTCCCAGTTAGAAGCTGAAATAGAATCATGGAATCATAAAATAGTTTCAGTTGGAATGAACCTTCAAAGGTCATCTAGTTCAACACCCCCTGCAATGAGCAGGGATATATTCAACTAGATCAGGTTACCCAGAGCCACATCCAGCCTGGCCTCGAACAGAAAGGTTTTCATAGGGGCTTATTTCTCTGCAGCTCCCATTGAAACAAAGGAAGCTACTAGGCACCAGCTCCTTTGGAAACCTGTCACCTTTGTTATGTCTTTTAGGAGGAACTGCAGCGTAGGTTTTCGCAAGGATCTGAAGGATTTAGGTGCCCAGTTCTTACTCAGGGTCCACAAAAGAGGAAGAATTAACCCAGCACTTTTGAGAAGCCTGCCTCAGGACATTTAAAATTCGTAACATGCAAAACCAGAGTATGTATCCACAGCTGAGAAAAGGCCCAAGCCTGAAGGATGTCAGCATTAAGTAGCAGCACATGGATCTTGGGCTCCAAATGAAGCAGACCATCTGAAAGCAAAAGAAAGAGTGCAGAAAAGGAACTAATGTTCACATTTTCACTGATGGAAACTCATTTCAAATTACAATGTGCATGCTGTTGTCAAAGGTATATGTACCAGTCACCCACACAAGCTACAGATACTCCTGTCATCTTCAAATTCTTATGCATATAAAAAAATGAGGAAAATTAGAAAAAACTGCAATAACTTATGGGTTCCCGCCACACTGATCTCCTTAACAGTAAAATCCTTACTGACCTCTCACTTAATTCTTTTTTCATTATTCCCTTGAAAAGGAAGTATATGCTCTGGACAATAAAAAAAATCTATAGAGTAGTACCATTTCTGTTATTTGCAGCTAACGAATGCTTTTTAGTATTGACTAGCAACTGGTCTAATAATGACAATGACTCCACTGATTTAAGGCAATAAATTCAAAGACTTGGCAGGCCTCTATTAGTATAATAAGCTCAAACATTCATTCAGGATCATTAAGCAAATGGGCAGAAGACTACTGAATATTAGAGATTCTCATGTGTCTTTCCTTTAGGTAACACCATCTGGCTGAAAAACCATGATTTTGCAGTGTTTAATGTGTACATTTAAGTGACAGCTAAGGTAACAGGAGTATTTTCTTTCACTGTTGCTAAGAGAGTGGGTCAATTATGACATTATTACTGTAGGGCCACACTAACTGCAACTATTAGGAAAGGTTGGGGGAGGGGATTAAATTTTTGTGTTCAACATTTACTGTGGACAATGGCTATTAAGACTGGTTCCAGACATTGTCAGAATCAGATGTTTGATATTCTTCATAACAAATGGACCTCTCAATGTTTTATCACTAAATGAAAGGCTAAAAAGACATCAGATAAACAACAGTGACATGCTTATCTTCAGTGATACAGGAGTAAGGATAATTCTCCAGGCATTTCTCATCTGTTTTATATACATTTATTTTCTCGTGCGGGGAGGTTGTATCAGTTATTATTATGTATTTTCATTATTATATGCAAATGGAACAAAGAAGACAGATTAGTCGCATTAGTTTGATCATATCACGATGAAGATACTGTTCCTCCCCCCCCAAAAAAAATACCCAAATGAACTAAGAAGCAGTCTTGCCAGAAAAAGTCACACAACCAAACCAGTCAGAAAAACACTGAGAAAAATCTGTCCAGTTGCTACTTTAGTCCAATCTGTAAATGCTTCCTGGAAGCGCTGTTACAGACTAACCTTCAGTGGGATCCCTGTGCACATTGGTAGGATATTTCCCCTTTTTTCACCTGAGGGATTGTATTAATCTGCAGAAAAAAATTTACCAACAAAGGGAAGGCAAAAGCACTCTCATGCTATGGAGACAGTAAGACCCAAGATGGTCCTTGCAAACAAGCTCCACCACATGGGGCATAGGGGTTGGTGACACCTTTCCCTACCATCACACGATGTTGGGGAGAAATAGCAGGGGTGAAATAGCTTCCTGATGAAGCTATTGGCCAACTTCCCTGTCTTCATAGCTGCGTTTCTTTCATACAGCTTCAATTTACAGCTGAGTTTTGGCAAACAAAAGAGGCTCACATGGATTCAGGATCGTGTGGAAGGGACAGAGGCTTGCAGCTCAAGCACTGGAGCGTCTGGGTGGCAGATGCTCCACAAAATGATATTCTCCTGCAAGTATTGTAGATAGCAGCTATAGACTGTAACAATATGAAGAGCATGAAAATGTGGCTAATGCCAGAGTTCCCATGACAGTTTGCATACAAATTTGTGGCTGGAGGTAGATTCATTAATAAAGTCAATACAGAGTTTATGTCAGCTCCACCAAGCAGATAGCCATAGGAGAATCTGTCTAACTTAGTACTTCATCTGATGTATTTAATTTGTTGATTTATTTAGTAATAATGAGTGGATTTATAATATTTTAAAATGAAAGTGTTTTGCAGAGACATTCTGCTAGAAAAGACCTGGAAGCACATTGCAAGGATGATGGCAAGGACAGAGAAGCAGCTGGAAGTTCATAGGTCATTATATGAGAGCAATAAAAGTAAAGAGCTCTTATTCCTACATATTAGTTTATTATTTCTGTTCTCTTATTGCTGTGCTTGGTCCTACCAAGGTACTTATTACAGTCAGTGTAGCAAATTTCAATCATATTGTCTCCTGAATCTGATCAGAGGCCCAGTGAAGAGGGAGAGTGTGCTGGGGGTTTGGGATTAATGATTTCCTAACCCCACACAATCCTTGCAGCAAAACTGCCTCACTGGGGTTTTATTTCAGCAAAATATTAAGCATTATTTGTCAAGATAAGTGGATGTTTGTGGTCTGAGGTAACAATGAAGAGAGTAATATTAAATGGACATTATTTAAATTCCTCTAACACCACTGTAAATTGCAAAATGCTGTAAGAAAATCTGATAAACAGTCCAGCCCACCTACAGCCAATACAGAAGAAATGGGAGTTTGAGGTGTAGGTGTCTTCACGGTCCATTAACCAAGATGCATTCCACCCAAAGTGCCCCGCAGAAATGAATGGCATAAACCAGGAATACATCTGCCCATCTCATGTGAGATGAGTAGGAAACAGGTTCCATGCTCAGAGCAACGGCATCAGGAGCCTAGTTGAAGTTCCAGCGTTTGATTGTAGTCTTTTGATACTGCAAATTAGAAGACCCCTAAATGAGGCTTGTATTTCCATGACAAGTTCATTGTGAAGCTGGAATTATTTCAGCCAGCAGTTTTGCTGGTATGCTGCCAGAGGGTTGCAGATGGTAGTGTTACTCTGTCTTGAGCAGGGAAATTAGGATAGCTTGAAAAGATAAACCTTCAAACAGGAGAAGATATTTCTGTGCCACTTGCAATTGTGAATACAGATGATTCAAGTGTAAGAGACATCAAGATCCACACATCTGGTCTTCGCAAGAGGACAATAACTCCAGAGTAAGAGAAGCATGCTGCAGCTAAAAATGAGCCAGAAAAAAAGCTTCATAGCCACATTTCCAGATTCAAAGCCATTTTATCATTTTGATCACAATCTGCATCCACAAAAGAGGCAGTCAGGTTTGCTATTGCTTATTAGGGTGAACAAAAATATGCAGTTTAAAAAATCTCACTGAAAAAAGAAAAGAGAAAGAAGGAGTTTTGACTCTTGGCTTATTGAGTCTTGACAAAGAATTATGTGGAGACTTACATCTGACTGAAGGCTAACCAAGAGCCCAGTTTGAATGTAAAGAAAATGCTTGCCCTCTTTGGAAAAACTGTGTGTTTATCAGTCTGAGTCTTGATTCATAGGGTACAAACAAAGAGAGTTCTGAATTCATTCTGGCATATGAATGCTGCATTTCTGGGAGGAGAAGGTGACTTACATGCTGTCTGTGACAAGGGAAGTCATCCTAGTTCTGTTGATCAAAGCCCTCCTTAGAAGTGGGGCTGCAAAGGTTTCTTCAACCACACAAAAGATTTTTAAAAGAAAGATGATGCAAAGAAGGAACAAGTTCTTGAAGTAAATGAGGTAATTGCCACCTGGACGTACTGTTTTACACTTCGTAAGTAATTTAGTGGAGAGACAGTAAGCACATTGCATAGGTAGACACTACCACAAACAAACATGTTGAATACAAAAGCAGCTGAACCAAAGACAAAGAAAGATCTTCAGAATAAAGGAATAAGCACTCAAGCAAACAAGTAATAGGCATTACAAATACAGCTGCACACAGTGCATTTGAAAACATAGATTACAGGTCATATCAGAAGATTGGAAAATCCTTTAAAGCAGTAACTTTGGAAAAAGGTTTAGATATCAAAGTAAGAGAATTGGTTTTCAATGCCACTCTTTATGAAAAGGGCAACTGCTGTTGTTTGTATAAAGAGAACTCAAGTATCAGTTGGAGAGCTTAAATGACTTTTGCTTGCCCTCCTTGGAAGTATTTTTATGGCGACTGAAATTCTGCATATATCTCAAAAAGGACCCTAGAGAAATTAGGAAGGTTTATAAAAGAACAATAAGGATGCTGTAAAGCACCTGCTGTAATGAAAGAGTTATGGAACTAAAGCTATTTTAAGAAATGTCCAATCTAGCATGACCTCAGCAAGTAAGAACCTATATGAAAAACTGAATTCTGATAATGAAGGTTCTTCTGCCCTTTATTCAATGAATAATAAAATCCTAAGAGGAGGAGGGAGGAAAATTGATCCAGAATGCACAGATCTCTAACACTGAACAAAATAACCACTGGAACAGTTTCTGAAGGCTGGTGGTAGCATTTTTTTCATTGCCAGCAATTTATGATTCATATTAGGTTTTATTCCCTGAGATTTTTGCCTGATTCAAACTGGAATATTTTAAAGGAAACCTACAGTGCATGTTAAACACCAGATCGGATGTAATAATCGCAGCGTCCATTTCTTGCATATGAAACCACGCATTTTTGAAATTAATGAAGAATGGCGCAACAGTGCTCCCACACTACTGTGACTATCAATTTGGGGACAATACAATGCTTCTGAGAGTGAGAGTACAGCTTTGAGCTTTGTGGACATGGCACTTTTGCACCCTGGCTGTGTCCAGCCTGAGGATACACAGCGAAGTCAATAAAATGTCAATCAGACATGGGTGGAAGGTTGCCAAGACCAGAAAATTCGGCAGTAGTAGGTAAAATGTTGTCTTTATCAGTAATCTTTACAATAGAATAAGAAGATATAATTTTTTTTTGTGTTTTTAAGTCTCTCATCAAAATTTAGATGCAGCAGAAGTCAGAAGTCAATATAGAAAGCAGTAGCAGTAAAGAGAAAGAGAATACCTGATTCTAGAAATCACTTCATTTTTTAAACTCTATTAGGAAGACTTTTTTTTTTTAAAAGACATTACCTGCATCTATGAATGTTGGCACTATAGCAGCTAAAGGTTAGATCCTTCTCAGGGAGAGCCTCTGATAGTAGTACACTCCCAAAGAAAGTTATGAAGAAGCTCTGTTGTCATAGACAGAAGGTGGGTGTTTGTAACAGTGAGATTCACAAGCATCATCAGAAACCAACCAACGTCATCAAAAAATCAATCAACATTGCTAACTCTGGTGGAACAAGGCATGTTTGTCTATGCTGATGGGACACTTCTTCCTTCTTGAAACCCTGGAGATGCTGTTGAGGAACAGCACAGTCTGACATGTACACTCAGAGCTACAGTACAGAGCTTGTCCTCCTTCTTTACAACTATTTCTTTCTTGATTTACAGTGGCACAGATGTCATGGGAATTGTGTCATAACCAATCATGTTCCTGAAGTACATCTTAACAAATTCCCCACATAATAATTAGATAGCTATCAACAATCACAGTTGTTTCATTGTTTTCTACTCTGTTAAGCCATAAAAGAAAGAATAATTTTAAGTGGTCTTCAGTAGATTACCACAAGGACAGTAAATGATATGGAAATCATCACAACATCTGACATACTTTCATTCTGGACAGTTGTAGTATTTATAACATGGCACTCAAATATTCACTTTTTTTAAGGCCTGGAAAAAATGACAATGTTTAAAGTACTCCTGAAGACACTAATTTAACACCTACGAACACTTTCTGTAAGGAGTTACAGTAAGACTGCATTTGTGCAAAGCTTCTGGTACAGTTCTGCATTTATCTTCCAGTTGAGACCAGCTCTTATTGCTGTTTCCTGCCTGAGCCTGTCAGATGCTGAGGTTTGATGGCTTTTATCCCTTCTTTGTGCAAATCTGTCTCTGGCAAGGCTGGGACCTTGATTTGCCATCTGTTGTACGTCCCTCTTTTCAGATATTCCGGTAGTCTGGTACCTTATCAATAGCATGCACTAAGCTTTGTTGTATTTCTTCTCCTCCAACAAGGTGCAGGGGAAACATTTTCTTAACAGCTGAGGTCATTTAGGGATCGGCTAAAAAGAGGCACAGGATATCTTGTTAGGCTATCAAGTCTGATGGTTTTTATCTGTGGAGAATGTAAATTTGCACATTGATGTATACCTGAATTTGATGTTTCTGGAAAATTTTAGACTCCTGTCTTTATGGTTTTCTTCATGTTTCGGGTGTGTATTTTTGATTTTGTTTTGATTTTTTTTGTTGGTTTTTTTTTTTTTTTTTTTTTTTTGTCTTGTAGCTTGGCTTATTTTGGTGCTACAATGAATTATCCATTTCACAGACACTGAGTACATGGATCCCAAAGCAGGAGAAAAATGGAGAACAAGGAAGGAGTAAAGACATATCAAGGACAGAGCAAAATATAGAGATAACATGATCATGGGTTTTGCTGAGCAATGCAGGATCTTCTGAAACCCATCTGAGCCCACACACTCTGACTCTAGCATCCAGGATTTCGAAATACTCCTTCAAGATGTCCAAAACACATATCCCTACCAGTCATGTGGTAGGGCAGGTAGGCATGCTCTCTCCCACCACCCAGAAAGCATTCTTATCACGAGACAGACATTTTGGACACACAAATGCAGCAAAGGGAATTTTAGGGTCCCTGGTAAATAAGAAGCTGAGCTCAGAACATGGCAATATAAATTTTGGAGTTAGGCCACTCCATGTGACTCTAAGTTGGGCTTCTTAACCCACTGGCTAGGGATGAGAAATGAACAGCCCATTTTGTCTCCATCACATGCCTGGACTATGAACTTGGGTATGTCGCTGGCAGTTTGTGCCTATGTTCCCTCTTTCTTAGGGACTGCAAATTCTTCAAGGCAGTCTCTCACTTCAGTTTTTTACAGTGCTTTTGTAGAGCAGGAGCATCTGGGGTTACTGCAATACAAATAAATAACATTAAACCTATAAAAGAGGTATTACAAAATGAGCTGAGATTTTGTATATGAGCCACTAAATGTGTAAGATAAGATGAATTCATTAAATCTGAAAACATAAGCATATGAAGTGTGTGTTCTCAATCTACAATATCATACTGAGCACATATAGACATATATATATATATTACATATGCTTAGCCTATTATATAAAGTGGATCTAAAATGCATTACATTAAAGAAAGTGTGTCCTCTGGTACCGTGAGCATTATAGGCACTCAGCAAATAATAAATACAATTGAAATGACATAAAAATTAAAATGGAGTATATTCATCACTTTCTCAACAGTCTTTAATAACACTGGCAAAAAAAAAGGCAATGGTGTATTAGCCTGGCATTCCTGCAGCACACATGATTGGAGTCCATCGAGACATATCTGAAAAGCATTGAAGTACCTAGTACAGCAGTTGCACCGTATAGCCTTGAATTTTGAACTGAGATTGCAAGAGCCTTCCTCTGATCCTAGACAAATGCCCAGCAACTGAGTCACATATTGCCTCAGCTATAATATTATTGGTATAACAAAGCATTAAGCAAGTTTATTTAAAGCTAGTCTACACATCTGTTTGCAGTGCAGACTGGCCTCAGGATTACTATATAAACAGGTCCAAACATAATCCTCAATTTTTTTTATTACAAAAAAGCAAATTCAGTCTTTGATTTTGGGGACAACTGCAGTACTACGACTCCTATGACTGGGTTTGCTGCCTCTGTATTTTCTGCTTCATGGGCAAAGTGAACTAGACAAGATTTTGGTCAAGTGAGTTACACAGAACGTTTTATCTAGTATTGCATCTTCTGCTTCGGCACCTAGTTTACCTCTGCCCTGGAGCATTTGTCCCCTTTTGCCTCCCTACCAGCCATGACAACAGGATGCACAATGAAAATCTGTGTTTACAAAACTTGCATGCAAATGATCATGGAACAGTCATGATATGCAGCAATTTAAATTTGTTGACAGAGTTGCTAAGAAACAAACCTTTTGATTCTGTGAAACCTTTTTTGATACAACTCCATGCTCTGACAGTTGAAGTTATTGAACAAGAGTGAGGGCTTTTTAAAAGAGGAATATCTGACATTTGCTATGTTTTCAGAGGCCGTAACATAACACTGCATATTCCTTCAGTGTCAATTTTAGTCAGTAGCAGTGTCTGATTCCATATATTTTTAAATTGTCTTCTATTTAAAAAAATGGCTTCAGCACTTCAGTGCAACCTTCTCCCACTCACATGCACAATTTTTTGCAAAGAATTATGATCTTTACATGCTCCCTTGCCAAATACCTCGAAAGTTTCTATATTTTTTCCAATCTGTTCTTTAAACACCCTTTCTCCAGGGCATTTTCACAAAGACCCTCATAGCATGGTACTCAGATATCAATGGTATAATACACCATTATTTTGACATTCCAGTATTATGGAGACTACTGGTGTTTTAAAAACACTTATTCACACTGTAGATACCCTACCATTAAACAGTGGAGATGGGGAAAAACAGGGCCCAGATTTATTCCAAGTAGATTGCCTATGTCATTTAGCTGATAAAATTAGAAGCACTGTCATGTAAAATCTTGTCAGTGAAATAAGAGGATTTAGCCCTTAGGTGGGATGAAACACATTTTGGAGACATCTAACATTCATTTCATTATTAAGGTAGCCTAGAGCAACTATAGTCCTAATTTGAACACCTCAGGTGTTTAAAGTTTGGCAGAATTAATCCTAGCCTAATTGATCATAACCTTATTTTTCTTAGTAGGCTTAGCAGTTGTAATTATAACCTGCCTATGTCAGTACTACCTTTCGTACATGGCCGTCACACTGTTGCATTCAGTGTGCAATAGGGAAGAGGGAGATGAGCAAAAATTTCAACATTTTATGGAAATGAGGGTTAAGCAAAGACAATTATGGGGCAGAGGCAGAAAGGAGAGGCTTAAGAAAAGAACATGTGACATCTGAAGGCTTGTCTGAAGGTATACATTGTTTTTCAGGATCAGTGTATGACTTCTATGAACAGTTTGCATTTTTCTGGTATGAAATGCAGGAACCTAATGTCATGTAGCTGACGTCCTATTTTTAATCAAATAAAATGGCTGCACAGTCATAAGCTGAAACTGCAAAGGCAGAAAGATGACTCGGAGCAGATTGATCAGTCTATGATAGTAAAAAAAAAAAAAAAACACAGGAAAAGAGAGTGAGGTAAGAAAAAAGCCAGCAACTTTCAGATTTACTCCAAAGTACTGAAAACTATCCATCTCTACCTACTATTTCCTCTTCACATTTTGTTCATAAGGACCTTTTCTTCCTTGTGAAAAAAACCCAACATCTCCTAAAATTGTACAAAAGTGTTTTGAAAAAGATTTTTAAAAATGTGAAATAAATGTAAAAATAATGAGTCATACTCTGTAATGGCCATTGCAGAGTGTGCATTAGAAGGCAACCAGAGCACTCTCAGCATGCACTAATAGCTTGCTAATGCACAGCCTTCAGTGCCTTATTGCTATAGTCAACATTTACCACAACAAATACTTTGAAGCAAGGAATATTTCGGGCTCCATTATGCTTTCACAACCTTGAGCTGTGCTGGAAAGGGCTGAAAGTAGAGTGTTCTGAGGAATAAGGGCTGAAGGTCTGGAGAAGTAACTCATACTTTTGCCATTTGTTGGTATGTAGGTGGAAAAGACCCACGCCAGGCTCAGTCTCTGCATGTCAGAAAACACAGCTGGGGGAAGGAGAAACATTCCATCTCTTTCATCCTGAGTCTGCTGGAAGGTAGTAGTGTAAACCAGTTTGCAACAGGGCCTTGGCTTGAATGTTTCACAGGGTTTTCACCCTGGGGTCACTTCAAGGTCCTTGTGCTCCTGCCCCTATGCATCCAGACACCATGAATGGCATTTTGGTTGCTTGTGTTGTAAGGTTCCCTCTCATTTCAAGCTTTGTAGTAGCAGTCTGCTTCCTCTGTCTCTCTTTGTCTTGTGTGTGTTTGTCTGTGAATGTGTCAGCCAGGGATTGCACAGTTGTGAATTCAAATTCCAAAACAGCTCCTTAGTTGGGCTTTTTCAGGTCAGTACTTGAGCCAGGAACAGCTTCATAACCAGCTTGAATTGATTAATTTTGCTCTTTGGGGTTTCTCATTGCCGTTTTTCAGTTTCTGTTCTTTCTCATCAGGTAAATCATTTGACAGTCACTATAACAAGCACGAGATGCTCCCAGGGTCTGCCCTGATTGGGGGCTGCCCTAGGCACCTGCACTCTGCCTGTGCTTATACGCTTACACGTGCAAAAGCTCCAGGGGGATGGACTGGCATTTCATATGCCCATGCTCAGGGTGTTCCTTTGGGAGGGGAACAGTGCTACTAAAAACCATTTTGGGTACAGAAAGGGACTGAGCTCTAATTCCAGCCTGCCTGAATGAGACTCTAGGAGCTATCATTAGCCCTGGAAGTGGGAAGGAGAATGAGATTTTGGGGTCATTTTTTTTGCTTATGTAAAAGACAAGTAGCTTCTTAGAAGCAAGAAGTGTTGTAAGTATAAGAAAAGTATCACTCATAAGATCTCATATCAGTCATAAGATCTCAGTGTAAGCACCTATTTCACTAATTGACTTGAAAATACCTAAGAATTGGAAATGCAACATTTTATTTAGTGAAAATTTTGATCTTTTTTGGTCCATTTCCAATGGCCTCATACACCAGTATGAATAGGAACCTTTGTTACCTCCAGTTAGTCCCACATTCCACAATCACTGCACAGCTACTGCTCTGCCGCAGGCTTTAGACTATGAACTCCAGAGGAAGCAACGAAGTGTGGAGTTTCTTATAATAATGCCCAGAGATATCATTACCAAAATACATCACATCTGTTGGCCTAGACCCTTGGCTTGTAAATTCTTCATTCTAATAGCCCATAAAAATAAACCTCTATCCTCCCTTTGAGAGAAACCAACCCCAGCTCACAAAGGATGGAACCATGATGGAGCAGAAATCTAGGTTCATATGCCATCCTAGTTGCCTGGCACTTTTTGAAATTATGTGGCTTATGCAGTGTGGAGGATCATTTCCTCATTTACAAACATTTTCACTGAGAAGAAAGCGAAATTCCATGAAAAGACAAAATGAACTAAAATCCATCCCTCTATTTTCTCTGCTATAGGTTGGTTTTCTGTTTTGGTTTGGTTTGGTTTGTCATTTTTAATGGAGCAGCAGTTTATTTTGCTTTATATGTGATCTGGATAAACTGTTTCTATCAAGTAAGGCAATGCAATGAATTGTATTGAGCTGTGTAAGTCCTAGCAGGTGGAAAACCAATGCATTTCATGGCTGGCTATGTTTTGTTTTCCTTTAAAGCAGACAATTTAATGCTAGTGATTGAATTAGTGAATTTTCCAGCAAAAATGACAAGGCAGTCAACTTGAAATGTCACATTATTAGCCGTCATCTCTTCTAGTTTTGTGTGCATATTGAGTGATCTGGGATGAAAAACTAACAAGCACCTGTCAAATCTGAGACATCAGGGTTTTTGACAGAGGGCCCACTGGACATTCCTATCAAGAGAGCCTTTATGAGTAAACCCTGGAAATCTCTCTCAGACAAAAAGGAAACAGAGCTCATCAGATTCTGCAGACCCTTGACTTGGAGGGCATGCTGTCTCCAATGAAAGGCTTTTGATCACAATGCTTTTTTATTCAGATTTGACTTCACATTATGGCTAATCAATACCTTGCAACAGTCTAAGTCCCCAGTTAGATGCACATCTCACAGTCAGGCAGGGAGACCTACTAATTGAGAAAAAGTCAGAGACCCAGGTACCATCGCCCTGAGGCCATAGTCTTTCCTCAGCTCAGTCCTTTTTCCTATCCCTGCCCTTCTTATCACAGTACCCTAGAAATAGTGGAAATAAAATTTAGAGACATGACAGGCATGGAAAAGCAGGATCAATTCCTGTCACTTGCCACCAGTGTTTACTGCCTTCCCAGGTCTTCAGAGGGTGTTTTTCTTTCATAGCTTAGGGGAACTTAACCTTTTATAAATAGAATGATGGTACCTTCATGAATTTTAAACTGTTTGATTTTTCTAGGCCAGAGATTATCTTGGCTATCCAAAATTGACCCTCTTTTTAAAATCCCTTATGTTTATAAAGGTTCAGAAATAGAAATTGGAAGTTTTCTGACATGTCTTCAAATTTTTGCTGTGTACCAACTTCAGAAATTACCCTTCTCTGCTCTCTGTATTATTTTCCATCAGCAAGACTGTGCAGATGAGCAATATGAACTTCTTTTGTAGAGAAAAAGCAAGATAACTGCAAAACTAGGATATGAGACATGTCCTCATGCAGGGCAACAGCAAAAGATTCTGGCAGCAGCAGAAGGATGTCAGGCTGGCCTGCCTCCCACAGTACTTGACTGAGGGATTATGTTCAGGGGAGCGTCATAAGGGAGTTGCTCAGACTTGGTCCTCTGTCACAACAGATATTAAAAATTATTTTTTTTGCTTTTATTTATTTTCTGCCTCCATTTGACGCTTTCCTGGCAGCACTGTTTGGTATCCCCTACCACAGAAAGATTCATGAAAAAAAAACCTGTTTGTAAACCTGGTTTTGTAAACTACGGTAAACCAACCGCTGGAGGGAGTCACAGATTAGGGAGCTGCTGGAGCTACCAGCTGCTGCTGGATAAGCAGATTTTACTTTGGGAACCACATTATGTTTGTCCTGTGTGCAATGAGTTTTCTAAGGCATCACTCTGCAAACATTATTACATGGGCAGTGTTGTGGGCTGAACTGGGGTTCCACATATGCAAAAAGTTCTTTCAACAAGGAGAGAGATGCTACCCACACTGTTCCCTGTTCTACCACCTCTAGCAAGGTTGTGGCTCTGGACAGATACTTCAGCGGCAATATATGAAGTCGAGGAGGCAGAAAGAAAGATTAGGGATAGGTTAAGAACAGGTAGCAGAGCTGGGAGCAGCTGGGATAAGAAAGGAAAACTCTAAGGAAAAAAAAGAAGAGAGCAGGAAAAGAGGTAAAGAATTAAAAAACAGAGTACTTACATAAAGGAGAAATATTTAGGTTTTGGTCTGATCACCTTTTTTCCCCTAGAATCCAAGTCAGTAGCTCCTGTTCATTGCTTCCTATTTTTGTGGCATTCTCCACTTGTATTCACCAGCAATTCTACCCAGAACAAATATGTTGGAAGGTCAGCTTGGACAGCTGCTTGCCTTGCAAATAAAACAGTCTTATAAACTCACACTCCAACTAACTAATAAGTAACCTGCCATATATATGTATTTACTTGGAAGTTCAGTCAAGTAATTATTAAAAATTACATGGTTAAATGGAAACATCTCAGCAAATATACATGCATATTAGTAAATCCCTGAAATTATCTTGTTTTGAGAAAACCTTTTCTTTATTTCCTTGAGATCACATTCTTGTTTCTTTTTAGAGTTAAAATGTTGCTTTTTTTGGTTTTTCATCATTTTTGAAGGATAGGGAAAAAAAAGTTGCTTTATTCCGTGAGAATAAGTAATGATAAAAGTATTTTTAAAATACTATGAAAAGTATTTTCAAACAAATTAAAATGAAAAAAAAAAAAGTTGGAAGAAAATATAGAAACATAGAATAGTTAGGGTTAGAAAGGACCTTAAGATCATCTAGTTCCAACCCCCCT
>JAOEHY010016822.1:0-43274 GCA_025447955.1 Psilopsiagon aurifrons | reverse complement strand
CCCACGACACTTAAGTCTGAGGTAATTACTTACTTTCACTGTAGCACTGTTAGAAATGAACAGGCATTTGTGGGCACAATTAATCTCACTGGATAAATTAATATTTCAGAGCAAATTTTAGGTTGACCTCAGAGTCTCCTGGAAGGATTTACTTCCTCTCAGTCAGATGCCTACCTTTCTGAGTATTTTCAGCATAACTCCATTTGGATGAAACTGGTTTGCAAGCAGATATGTTAACTGATGAGAAGAATAGGAAAAAAAAAAATATAAAGACTTAAGGCAAAAAGTAGGAAAAGTGCAGAAATTATGTTATTCTAGTGCACCAGACGAGTTCCAATGAGTTAGAAAACCATCCTGAAAACAGGGGACTCACACAAAACTCTCATATTCATATGTTTATGATGGTATACAGAATCCTCAGGAATTTGTGGAAAATTTTTTATGTACTTCAGATTTTGGGTTAAAAGATAGCACAATAGCTCAGTACAAGATTCAAGGCTGAGTGCAGTCTGCAACTCAGCACACTGAAATGAGTATTTCTTAAGTCATAAATTTTTACTAACAATTCTGGGGGACAATGAACTGTTAACTCACATTTCCTGAGTGTTCTTCTCTGCACACCACAGCAAAAGAAAAGAAGGACTCTAGCTGCAAAATTTCAGTATTTGTTTCAAATGTCTATTGTTTCAGCCGAGGGTTCTAATTCCCTGACACTGAAAAGAAACCATGAATAGAAACATTAACTCTGGAGAAAAACATGCATCAAGCCCCATACTTAAGCTTTTCCAGTTTGCCTCTTAGTTTAGCAGCTATATGCAATGTTCAATTTATTGACAGATGGAAAGAGATCCCTAAAACTACATTTACCTGTTTCTAGAACTAGAACTAGGAGAGTCACAGCATTCCTGTGTTGCATTTGAGTTAATTACTTTTTCTGAGATTAAGTTAAGGCTGTTAGGCACAGCACTATGCTGTATATATTCCTTCAGGAGCTAAAGGCAGTACCTTTAAATTGTCTTGGTGTATGAATGCACCAATGTGATCACAGTAGCAAAGGGAATATTTGGAATTTGGAATATGATGCAACTTTTAACATGTGTCTAAGTAGCTGAGGCATCCAGCTCTGGCTTATAGATTCCTTATAGAAGACTAATTCCCCATTTTTTTAAAAACTATACAGTCCTTGGCTTTTGCATTCTTTGTTGAACTTACCACAGCTGATGACAACTGAGGTGGATGGAGCTCAAAAAATAGAATGATAAAATCTATTAGATTTGAAATATATATATGAGAATGATATTTTGAATGCATTAAACTTCCAGAACATGATCAGTGAAGAAATTCTCCCTTATTGCTAATACATGTAACATATATAGAAGTTACATCAAACTACTTACAGAATCCTCAAATTTAATTAAAACTGACTGGGAATTTGCAGGTCAGATATTTTCAAATCATAATGAAATTAAAACCAAAACTGAAGAATGGGCACATTCTACAAATCTCTCTTTTTTTTTTTTTTTTTTTCTATTTTTAAGGAGTTCTGAAATTACAAAACAATCTCAACTTTTTGACAGATAGCAGAATTTAAAATGACATTTTCCAGTTTAAAGATGCTTCTAGATGTTTTAAATTAAAATCATAATTAATGTGTAACAGAAAGAACTATAAAATAGAATAAAATTAAAATAGAATGAACCATTTAAATTGCTACAATTCAATACATTTTTAATATTAGTTCCCCAAAATATCAGATTTTGACATTTCATTAAATACAGGAAAAAGCTAGAAAAGGTAAAAAAAAAATATTAGAATAAAAAATTCTTGTGATGATAAAAATTAATTTCCTGTGCAGCTGTGGTCTTATTAAGAAAGTCGTGAGTCAGGAGATCAGGAGGTCAATGAAACCAGTGTTCTGGCCATGAGGACAGCACGCTGAAGTTATAATTGATCTGAAATATACTTTTCCTAATTTTTACATAATTCTTATCTCTCTGATGTTCTGTGATTTGCGTTGCTAGTGTAGGAATCCATATGGGAACATGTGAATATAATATGTAAATCTAGATGTGCATTATGTCCATGAATAAATTTCTTAATTGCTTTAGTTGCCGGTTGCAACAATTCTTACCCGTAATATCCAGAAACTGTTGTGACGTTCTGTTTATTCACTACGAGCATGAAATTTGCTGTGACAGCTTTGCATGGGAAGTGCTAGAAGTCTACAACTAGAAAACTTCTATGCTCATAGGCTTATAATCCATACAGGGAAGGGGTATTCTGTATTATGCATAATCTTGTGTAATAGGCTTAAACCATAATTAGGTAATTTGAGAACTTCCCTGTCAACATTTTTAAATATTACAACTATTAACGTTTCTTGCACTAATATTGCAACTGTCAGTCATCTTCATAATTTCTTCTTTAATTAAATTATTGATTTTATTGATAACAGTTTAATATTTAGAAGACACAAGACACACAGTGTTTCTTACTTCCTTGGAGCCAGAATTTCATCCAGAATATTTTATTTGGTTTATTTTCTTCAGATTAAAAAATATTTCTCTTTCATTTTTCCACTGCCTTTCATTTCGCTTAGATTCATAACTTTTGATGAACTGAGGACTTTTTGGTTTGGCTCGGTTTAGTTTCTCTGCGGAACCTTCTGGAGAAAAAACAAAAGCAAAAGAACACTGGAATTCCAAATAAACACTTCTCAGCTGAACCACCCTCCGCAGATAAGCAAGCTCCTCCCTTAAACATTCAGATATATGACTGTACATGAAAATCAGATTGGCATGAGAAGATGATTTCATTTGCCAAATGCAGTTTTGATCCATATGGCAAACAGCTGCTCTTCAGATGAGCAAATTTCTGGCAAGCTAATTCGCTAAATCCAAGCAGAGGATCTTGCAGTCAAAGGTAAATACATCATAGCACCTTGCAGTTTTTATTTGCTGTCATCACCACTGATAATGCAGTCTCTTATGACATGCTGTTTCTTTCTTTCAGAATAACCTTCAAAGTACAAGATAAATACACAAACTATAGGATCTGAGTAGCCGCCATTGCTGAAACATGCAGTAAATGGGAACATAATTCCTCGTAGTCATAGCAAATAACCACAGAGATTTTCAGAAATGTGTGATAATCCAGGGCTTGCACATAGGGCCATTCCAGAAAGATTCCTTTTTGGTTTATGATTTTATCACTGTCATTCAGTGCTAACCTGTTTCTGCCTCGACATATTTAGGGTAAAATCTGGTAACTGATTTTATTATGAACAGTTGCCAGGACTTTTAAAAATACCACCTTTAACCACTTAAGTGTATATACGTGAGATGACGTCTATGCTGCTTCACTGCCTGGAGCTTTTTCTCTTGTTTGAAATCCTAAATTGTTTTCTGAGTCTGTAGCAATTTTTGCAAATTTTTTAAAAAGTATTACTTTTCCAAAAGAAAGGCATGTCATGTTTCTTACCATCCACAAAGCTACATCCAGGGGGACCTGTCCAGACGTGTCCAGCAGCATGTTGATTTGTCGGCCTTCCTGAGAGAGAAGGCTTTGAGTCCCACACTGAGACACGTTCCAGCCTAAAGGAAACCATGACTCCAAGCCAACAGGCTGTATGTCTTGTCTCAGGACTGCTATTTAAGCTAAGCCTTACTTATGTAACTAAATTAAGAGATACCCTTTGCGGAGTTTGGATTCACATAGAAACAGGTTCTCAAGGAGGATATAAATCTGGTCAATTCAGCATACGAAGCAATATCATTTGAAACAGCAACTGGTATGATTTTATGTCTTTCTCACCTCTTGTGATAATGTTAGTTTGATGCACAATTTTTCTCATCAACTTAAGATCTTTTGCAAAGCTTAGCTCTCTTTTTAAATAGTCATAATGGCACATTCTTTCCTTTATTTCTGCAGGTATGCTGGGGAAGTCACAATGTGAGTGAAAAAGAAATAAGATATTTACTGCCAAATTGTCTCAGGAATAAGACCATAAAAACTAAAGGACATAGAAAAAAGGAAGAAGAATGAGGCCAGATGGTCTGTTGGAAGGCCATAGAGAAGAAAGCCTACCAGTTCCAGTCTGGGCAAGGCAAAGTCTGAGAAAACATCTGCTATTTGAATACTTGCATAGTTAAGGCAGTAACCATTTCAGTTATTTTTTTTTTTTTTTTTTCTGGTGCTTTTTATGAGAAAGACAAGGTAAGATGGTAAAATTAATTATATTTATTTTTAGTGCATATATTTGCCAAGAATATTTCAAAGTCATGTTAGATGCCTATTTAGATTTAGGTCTAACTTCATGAATTAAGTGCATAAGGTATTCCTTTATCTTTCACTCTTCAGACAGATTTAAATCTGACAACTAACTTTTAACCTTACATGCCACAACATTTTATGGAGGTTCAAGCTTAAAAGGAAATCTGACACTCTTACATAGTGCTCGTAATTTTTGTCAATTGTGAGAGGATATTGTTCCATGTCTTTTCCTGTTACTACTTTCTTAATTGCAGTTTTTGTTTCTCCCAGCCTTTTCGTCTTAATTGGAACCACTCACTAATGACTAAGGGATTATTTTATATATGTGATCCTTATGGTCACTTACTTTGTGACACTATGTCATTTATCTCCATCAAGGTTCCTAAATTTGGCAACTCAAGGTGAAACTGTAGCTCTTGAAGAAATCCAGAAAGCCTGACTTTGAACTTCAGGACTTGGTTTGAGGAAAGTAATCCCCACCTTCTTGTACCCTGCCTTGGAGATTTCCCTGACAATTGTTTTTTTCAGAAGGAAAATGCGTCAGGGAAAACTGTGAAATATTTATTAATTAATATTTATTTAACTAGTACTTGACTGTGAATGGAATCTATATGGCTTGAAAACGTTTGAGGTGGTTTGGTTTGGTTTGGTTTGTGGCAGGGGGATTTAATTGGCTTACTTATAGTTTACTTCATGTAAATTCTTGAAGGTACTTATTTTTAAAAGTCCCACTTACTGTTTTTAAATAAAAAGTAAGATTAGTCACCTGCATTAAGGATCTCTGAAATCGATACTCTCAAGAACATTAAAAAAACAAAAGCATTAATCTTAAATACACAGAATGTAACATTATGCTCTCATGTATTTTGGATACTCTGCTTGCAATAGAAATCTTATTTAGAGAGGATTTGGGGTCTCCTTTATAACATTATTTTAGCCTCAAAAAAATGTAATTTGTTCTTCTGGTTACTATTCTGTAAAGGAAGAAACCATGCAAAAGTGATTATGAGACTGAAAATTGACATTTTCACAGAATCATAGAATCATGCAGAATAGTTGAGGTTGAAAGGGACATCCAGAGGTCAGCTGGTACAACCCACCCCCTCAAGAAGCTCCACCCAGAGCTGTCTACCCAGAACTACCGTCAGAAGCTTTTGAATATCTCCAAGGATGGAGACTCCACAATCTCCAGGCAAAGTGTTCCAGAGCTGAGTGACCCTGACAGTAAAAAAGTGCTTTCTTAAGTTCAGACAGAACATCTTGTGCTTCAGTTTGTGTCTGTTGCCTCTTTTCCTGTCAGCACTGAAAAGAGCCTGGCTCTGCCTTCTTCTTCCTCATATTTATATAGACTGATGAGATCTCCCCAGAGCCTTCCCTTCTCCAAGCTAAACAGTCATATCACAGTCATATCATAATTGCAGAATCATAGAATAGTTAGGGTTGGAAAGGACCTTAAGATCATCAGGTTCCAACCCCCCTGTAATGGGCAGGGACACCTCACACTAAACCATGTCACCCAAGGCTATGTCCAACACAGCCTTGAACACTGACAGGGATGGAGCAGTCACAATTTCCTTTGGCAACTCATTCCAGTGCCTCACCACCCTCTGTAAAGAACTTCCTCCTCATATCTAATCTAAACTTCCCCTGTTTAAGTTTGAATCCGTTGCCCCTTGTCCTACCACTACAGTTCCTAACGAAGTCTTAACTCTCTCAGGAAAGATGCTCCACTCCCTTCACCATCTTTGTGGTCCTTTGTTCAACTCTACCCAGTATGCCCATGTATTTTTTGTACTGAGGAACCCAGAACTGGACACAGTACTCCAGGTGTGGGCTCATCAATGCTCCATAGAAGGAAAGGATCACCTTCTTTGACCTGCCGGTGACTCTTAGACTCTTCCTAATGCAGCCCAGGATACCATTTCCTTTTTTTGCCACAAAGGCCCATTGCTGGCTCTTTGTTCATCCAGGCATCTAGCAGGACCAAGTTCTTTTGCAAAGTTGCTTTCCATCTAGACAGCGTGTATTCCAATCCAGCCTTAGATATGGCATTTAGGCACATAAATTTGTGTGTCTACTTTTAACTATCTACATGTGACTAAACCCAATGTAGTCCTTGCAAGTGTAGGGGAAAAATTGTATAGACTTTCTCAATACTGGTAGATATCAACGTTTGTTGAAATTCCACAGGGTAACATATCTGAACTCCCACTGCTGATACATGAGAGTATGTAAATCCCATAAAACTTTTGTGATACCTTCTTATCCAATTTACAATGGTCTTGGACACTCTCCAACGTCTCAGAAAGCACTAGTCACTTACATGTATGCAATTGAATTAAGTCCTTTGATAGTGTACTCTAAAGTGTACTTGTTAGTGGAGTCAAAAGAACCTACTCACCTAACCAAATTTAGTGTCTGGATTTAAGTGATGTGAATGCAGATATCCAGTGATGGCAATAGGCTCATACATGGACATCTATATCATAGACAACTAAATTTAGATGTCTGAATCCTGAGTTGAGTTACTTTGTAAATATCAAACCTTATAAAAAATGCTAGCAGAAGTTTTGGTTTGTTGCATGTTAAACAATAAATGCATTCTGGCATTTAAAAAAAGCAAGATTGAAAAATACTCTTAAAAGTTTTCTTACTTTCAAATATATAGCATATACATACTTTATAATTTAGAACTAAACACAATGCTCTTAATGCATTTTTTAATTAAATGGAGGGGAAAACTCACAGGGAAATTATGACTCACACACAATTCATAAAACTAGATGCTGCCCAAATAATGAAACACTTGCTTCCTTCAGTCCCATTAACATTCATTCCATGACAGGCACAAATCATATTTCCTCTTCCCTTAGCTCCTGATTTGTAGTCAATAGCTCCTAGGAAACTGGATCAGATCAGAGCAACTATCCAGCCCTGCTCCCTAATCTGAATTACCAAGAGTCAAGATTTTGGTTCACAGTGCATTCTTGCAATGAGTTTAGACACAACCTGTGAGATTCCAGTAACCCTTCACTGTAAACTCCCAATACTGTAAATAGAAAGAGGAGAGAGGGGAAGAAATGAGATATAAATGCCACTTGTTAACACATGGCACAGAAAAGCTGAGCTAGCTAGTGACTGGATAGGACACCTACCATGGGCAGGTTTAATACAGCTTTCTTAGAAGAGCAGGAGGCAGAAAGTAAAACTGAAACCTGGGATGTACCTCTTAAATTTATATTATCAATATTAGGGATAATCAGATGTTATGCTACTCAGCTACACGTTGCCTCACATTTGGGCTTGTAAGAAAGTCAGGTTTTATTTATGAATAAAAGGATTTTTTTCCCGCAAAGCCTTTGCATCCTTCTAAATGATAATTCTCCCTTATAGAGCTTCCAACTTGGGATCAATGACTCCAAACCACTTTTTATTTTGCCAACTTGCACATTTTTAAGTCTTGTTCCCTTATTTGGTCTTTCTAGGCATTTTGCATTTGTGTTATTTTACCCTGCTATCATTTTACTGCTGCCAAAGTCAGCAGACTGTGTGATTGCTTTAATTTCCATTAATACTAGAGGCAGATGAAAAGAAATGTATAAGTTTAACCAAGATTTATCAAGCATAAATACTAGCCAATCTACCTATATGTATCTGCTATGGGTTTCTTATTCAAGAAAGTGACTTTCAAGTTTCAAGAGTGAAACAATCTAGATGATTTACATGATGTTTTCATGTAAAAAATATAGTAAGGAATGACAATGCGAAGGACAGTATTCTTCTGAGAAGTGACTTGCACAATGAAGAAATAAGAGGGTTCCTTTAATATGACCTGAGGGCACCCATTTTGATGCAGAGAAAATGTGGTTAAAGGGGGAACATCACTCTGTGAATTTCATCACTGTACGAACTTCTGGAAAGCCGGAGTTCTCAAAGTTCTTAGGAAAGCACATCAGTAAGAATAATGAAAAAATGAAAATATTAATATATAAAGAAATAAATAAATACATAAATCTTCATCTTATGATTTCCCATTGGAAAAACTTTGCAAAACTTTAATGCTCTGATGTATAGAAATCTTTATATTAGTGCTCTGTTTTCATGCTGAGGGTCATAATGACCAATTTCTGCTATTAATAGAGATGCATTACCAGAGAACAGTCACATCTAACATCTGTCTGTCTTTTATCAGGACAAATGGACGTTCAAGCAGTGTACATAGAGTCTTAATTTAGGTATCTGATCTTTCTCTGCTTTTGCATTTATGACTGATGAATTATAGGATAATTTTCTGTTATGAGATCCACACGTAAGTCTAGGCACATTGTACTGTTGGATTTCATTTTATTCTTAGCACTTCAGTCCTCTAAGTCATCATTCTTACAATGACAATGTTTATATTTAACTTGCTTGATGTTAAGAGTTCTCATAAGCTTACCTCAGGACATGATCCAGACACATAGCCACTTCTCTTCTGCCATGCTTCAGTTCACAAAAGAAAGACACTCAAGTATCTCGACCAGAAGGGAACTGTGGTGTGTATCAGGTAGGTCATCGATGGAAAAAATTCAAGAACTGTGACTTTTGGTATCTATGTAGTATACATGACACCCATCCTAAATACACCCAGTCTAAATATACCCAACAGCTCCCAACATGCTACCATTAACAAGCTTTAGGGAAATACATCTTCTTTTTATTCTGTACCTGGACTTGTGCAAAGCTTTTGATGCTGTCCCACATGATAACCTTGTCTCTAAGCTGAAGAGATGATTTTGAGGGATGGGCCACTCAGTGGATAAGGAATTCACTAGATGGCCTCATGCAGAGAGTTGTGGTCAATGGCTCACTTGCCAACTGGAGACCAGCAATGAGTGGTATCCTTCAGGGATCAGTGTGGGGACCGGTCTTATTCAGGATCTTTGTTGGTGACATGGACACTGGGAGTGCATGCACTCTCAGCAAGTTTACTGATGACACCAGCCTGTGTGGTTTGGTTCATATGCTGGAAGGAAGGGATGCCATCCAGTGGGACTTGCTTGCTCATTTTCAGCCTGGAGAAGAGAAGATTGCGTGGAGACCTCATAGCAGCCTTCCAGTATCTAAAAGGGGCCTATGAGGATGCTGGAGAGGAACTCTTCACTGGGGACTGTTGTGATAGGACAAGGGGAATGGGTTTAAACTTAAACAGGGGAAGTTCTTTACTGTGAGGGTGGTGAGGCACTGGAATGGGTTGCCCAAAGAAGGGGTAAATGCTCCATCCCGGGCAGTGTTCAAGGCCAGGTTGGAGAGAGCCTTGGGTGACATGATTTGATGGGAGGTGTCCCTGCCCATGGCAGGGGTGTTGGAACTGGATGATCTTAAGGTCCTTCCCAATCCTAACTATTCTATGATTTTATTTATGCTCTGTCTAGGAAATAGTGATATCAAAAGCTTCCTGTTGGCAGAGCATGATTAACTTTGATAAACTCATTGTGTATTATGTCATTTTCTGTTTATTGTGAAAACTTAAATTACTCTTTCCTCCAGGTGTTCCATATTGCAAAGGTTAAACAATTGCTCCTCAGCAACCCAAGACCTAATTTTCCTTCTTTTAAACACAAAATCTGTATTTTATAGCTTCTAGCTATAAAAGTCAATCTTTAACATAATTTTATTTAATTAATTCTTGCTGCATTTTATGAGTCACTTTTCTTAAAGGTCTGAAATGATGCTGACCAGGCCTCCCTAATTCAGCATATAACTTCATGACGCACTAAATCAGGCATCACCCAACGACATCCTACTCATCAATGGAGAAACAAGAATTTAGATTTCAGAGAATTTCAATTGCTGTTCATAGAAGCTTTTTTTATGATTGATTTTGAAGGAGTGTGTGAAAACCAGGCTTCTGATTGCTTCGCTTAAGTGCTTAACACTGGGGACACTTTGCCAGGGCCCTGGCTGCTCTCAGGACCCTAACATTCCTGTCTGCCTCCAGGGCTCCCCACATGCTGCCCAAGCCCAGAACCTCATTCTAGCCCCAAATGCCATCAGTGATTACCCCAGGGAGGCTGTAGGATGCTTTGGCCTGTCACTGTCACCAGGGATATGCATGAAGCATGGGGCTGCCTCAGGTGCTGACCTGTCCTGTCCTACCCTGCCCTTGCTGGACGGAAAGAGCCCTGGCTGCCCCCAAGGAACCACAAGTCCTGGCCCACACAGTGCTTTACATCCACTGTAGATGTGACACTGCTTTTCTTCTACCTGCCTCCTCTTTCCAACAGTTACTCTGTTGAATGTCAGGGTGTGTTGTCATATTAGATTGCCTTTTATCTCTACCCATCACTGAACAGGAGTCAGACTTCCAAGTTTTAGAGATTATTAGAAGAGCCTTTTTGCTCACTTGTTTTATTTTCCTTTGTAAAGGCAAAAGCAGCTTACCTTTCTGAAATTGTCACTATGTGCTTGCAGTTTTTGACCTTTGAAGTATAACTTCATTTAATGATCAGTCCTTTTGCATCCCAGATAGGCTCCCTGTTTACTTCTAATATCCTTTTTATGAGATGGTTGTTTATCCAGTTAGGCCTTTAAAAAGCTTTCTTAAATGTCTTTTCTTTTCTCTTTGGATGAGATGTGAGCCCCTGATAATTTTTGTGCATTTGACACAGATAAATTCCAGTCTTGTTGCCATTGAAATTTCTGAGCTATTTAGTCCAGTTAACTTCATTAATTGATTTTCTTAATCGTCAGCATTTGTTCTTTGGAAACAAAAAACCAAAATAAATCCTTAGCTTCTGACCCATCCTGCTGAAGTCATTTGGAGGGGAATGAGCCCAGGATGGTAATACTTCCCCCTGTTTGCACAGTGTATTTGCAAAGTGATTTATACTAGTCCAGTCAAAATGCAAGCACTTCTGTTGATACTGAGTTTAATTGGGCACAGTAATGACTAAAGGCTTTAAAGGTCACTGCATCCAGATGTTCAGCTATTAGTCACCATCACCCAACAAACTTTCTACAGTAAATAAAGATAAAATAAAGAAACACTGCAACCTTCAACAAAATTAGTGTGTGGGACTCGTAGGATTACGTACTTCTGCTTTCTGGTCAGCTATGTTCAGTCTCCCCGGAACATTAAATGTTACTGAAAATAAATTCTACCTTATGAGGAAGAGCCATCCTTTGCTTTAGTCAAACAAGTAGGCTTAACTTTCATGAGTAACATAATTACAGTTTAAAGCTTACAGTCTTTATAACAATTCTGATATTTTCCCCATTGAACAATCAGGGTCTTTCTGTTTTGAGTACTACAATATGTGTAACCTCTTGTGTCTGAAAGTTTAAGCAACTCACAACAGCTTCCTTAGTGCAGTTTAGGAAGTAACATTGAAAATATTTTGGTTTCTTTTCTCTTTAGGTTTCAAAAGTTCATCCTATTGGAATCAAAGTTCATGTTCTTTACCCTTGGCTGATTAATAGCTAAGTTCTTGATCTTTGAAAATAATTTTTCACAGATATTCAATAGCTAATTTCCAGAAAGCAGGTTTTATAAGGTGACTGCCTATGATATTTCACATGGGTCATACTATTTTCACATGTTAATCTAAAAAATTTTTCAAACTCTTTTCTTCTCACTTTCTAAAGATGCAAACAGGCCTTTTAGCTTTCTGAAAGAGCTCTATATTTCAGCTTCTCATATTGCTCATAGTTGGAATAAATACAAAAGAATTTTCACCACTTAAACACTAATGCAGGATTTAGTTTTCTAATAAATCAAAAAATTCAGTAGAAATTGTTTTAATTTTAGGAGAGTTTGATATAAAATTATTGAAGTGCCAGTGCTCAACCTTCTCTTGTAGATATAAACTGGTGAATTTTTTTCATTCAGAGTGAATGGAAACATAGCTAGGAATTAAAGCTACTATTGAAAAAACATTCATCATCAAATTCTGCGCAGATGCTTTTCATATGTAATTAGAATTTGCATAATATGGGAAAGCAACACTTCTTAAATGCTTTTGTTGATCATGCTAAAACTTACAGAAATCCTATGAGAAACCTTTAATTTTAATCAGATATATACTATGGAACATTCCTATACTGAAGAAGGAAAGCAATGCTGTTGAATCTTCTTTCCAATCAATCTTTGCCATGTTTCATTCAAAAGGCTGTGCTCCTTACTTATCAGCACTCTATTTCCCCAGTGAGATAAACAGCATTCTTTAGACGATATATTGCCAGACTTTACAGTAGAATTCATTTGCTGGAGTGATAAATCTAGAGCTAAATCAGAATACAGTCTCATTTAATCTGAGAACATTGTCACAATTTATGTAATGGGCTGCTTTAAAGGTTAACAAGAAAACATCCTATCTCTTTTTCCAAATGTCAGACAAGTATGTTATAGATTTCTCTCCATCCCCTCATGTAGCCCCTTTAGTTAAATTAGCGCAGTTGCACAAAAGATCAAATTTAAAGCCTTTCACTGTTCCCTTGATCTGAGAACAGATGCCTCAGGAGGTCTGCCAGGCAAAAGTTAAAGTAGACCACTGCAGCATATTTTCTAAGCACATTATATATGCAGAATTAATAACTGGATATGTACACTTTATCTATTTTTTATATAACTTTTAAAATACTGGAAAAAATATTGCAATATCCAAAAGCAGATCCAGCTAAAACACAAAGGTCCAGTGCTGTCCTTTATTTATGAACAACTGGTAGAATTTTTGTTGGTTAAAAATCAAGTAAAAAGCTAGTTTAACAGGATGACTCAAATTTAGCATTGATACTGGATGTCAATATGTGTGCTTTACAAAAGAAAAAATTGGGACTCCTGAGAGCTCATGTGAAAACATGACCTTTAGGCACACAGCTAGGAAAAAGTATTTTGTTTCACCTCTGGTAGATGTTGAAGGCAAATTATCTAAAATTACTTCTGTGGTCTAAAATGGAATCCAGTGTTGTGTTTTTGGCATGATGATCAGAGGTTGTCTGTCTTCTGCACCTCCACAACTCAAACCCTTCAGCCACAGACAACTTTACCAACCCCTTTGAAAATAAATGACCACTGAAATAAGAGAACACAGTTTTTCTTTCCTTGTACTTCCTTTGCATAAAGGGTAGCTGATAAGTAGGTTGATGGGGTCAGAGTGCAAATCACCCAACTAGGATATAAGGCCTCTGACTGTCTGGCCATCTGTGTCGATGCACCAGATGAATTAAAAAACTGTAATGTGAGTACTGCTGACACCACATCTTGCAGGGAAAAGGGAAATATCTGACAATTAATCAGAATATGAATATCATTATTTTCAAAGAAAAGAGTTATCTTTATCCTACTCCTTCAAGGATCCGATGTATTTTTTCTCAAGACCTTCTTCCATGCAGGGACCCTGCAGATGTAGACCAACAATATTCTTGGTTCTGCTCTAGTCCCTGAAAAGCGTGGTCAGGGAGACATCAGATAAGTCCTTTCCTTACCTAATCTTCTTCTGGAAAAGAAGTCAGCATAGATAGGATATGTACATTTGCAAAACAGAAACATATTTTGTACATTAATAAACCCTATCATGGCAGGTTCTTGTTTTGCAAACACCTGAAGAAATGGGTTAGTGGAAGGACTGGAATAGCTAAACCATGCTTTCAATCTTTGAACTGACAGAGCCATCAAATATTTTATATGTCATAGCTGTAGAATGGCAGGACATCTAAATCCTACTTGGGGATTTCATAGGATCTACGTTTTAATTAACATATGGTCTATTATCACCTGACCAGAGTGACTCAAGGACAGCAGACTGTCTATGCATTAAAAGATCATACAATGTTTGTGTTTCAGTTTTTATATTGCAACACTTTCCGTATCTGAATCATCAGTAAGGATGTAAACTTTAAGGATGACAACCAGTAAAAGTATTCTATAAATTATTGTCATAGTATGTTCAATTATAGGCATAGAAATGTGTTTAATACAAATGTAAGACATTTATAACGATGAGATTGTTATACCTAAGTGATTGGGAAAAGATTGATAATATGTAGATGGAGCACAGACATAGTCTATCTTCACTGAAGCCCTAAAAAAGTGCTACAGATAAAGTAGTTACTACTGCTATCCTATAGTGCTGCTGCTGGCATCTGTCAAAATAAATGGAACCTACTTTACTAGAAATTGTCATCAGTTTCTCATTTGTACTGTAAAATTAGCAACTCCAGCATTGTTTGGAACAGGGAGGAGAAAACACTACAGTTTAAAGTTTTCTAAGCTTTAAAAATGTTTTTTCAAACACTTGGTGTTTTACTACACTAGCTTAAGCATTGTGAAACAACCCATCTAGCCCTGTAATTAAGCTACTGTTTATTTGTTTTTATGGAGTTTAAATTAAAACCATGATTTTTCCTACCTAAAGGGAAGCCAGGGTTGAGCAAACATCAAGAAAATCATAAAAGAGAAACTTCTGTATAATGTTGCTTGTTTTTTCTTATAAAATATAAAGGGTGAAATCCTAGCCTATTGAAGTCATTGGGAGATTTGTAATTGACTTTGAAGGGCTGAGATTTCACCCTTAAGAAACAAGGCAAAATTTTCCAAAAGCAGTCTGATTTGAAGTTACTTGTATGTGCCTGCTTGATCCTTTGACTGTGCTGAGCTTTAATGCTCTAGAACTCAAAGTTGCTGACGCTCTGCACTTCTAAAGTAGGCCCTCACTTGTCTTAATTTGAATACTTAAATCTTTGCTGCACCAGGAATTAAAAGTTGCCTTGAAAATTTTTAGCCTACTTCTTTAAAAACGGTTTCAAAAAAATGTGCATATCAAAACTTTGTTATTGTTTTTAGAATAAGCTGTGTGAAATAAATTGAGCACAGAAGTGAAAATTGGCAAGAGACATAATCATGAAAATAGCAGGTTTTCAGTGTTGCCCTGGTTTTTGTAACCCTACTTCACTGGAAATATTGAAAAAGGGGAAAAGACTTAGTGGGATACACCCATCAGACTCTATTAAGAGATAAGAAGAGTCTGAAATTACAGAAAACAGGCACAACACACTTTAACACTTTTAAAGGAGAAGTAGAGTGAATGGATTTGTTTAAAGGGCACATTGGAATTTATATTGGCATTTCTAGAGTATTTAAAAAATTTCCTCATCACAAGCTGTAAGTTTTTCTTCCTGAACTCATGTGCTTATCGCATTGCTATCAATCATTATCATGAGTTATATATATGTATATACATATATATATGTCATGGTATATATAAAAGACATATAAGGAGAATCATGTGGAACTGGAAATAAAAAATCTTTAGGCTGTATGGGTTGAGCTGTTGAAAGTTACTTGAAAAGCACAAAATTATCTCTGCTTTGCTGTCTCCAGCAGGTGTTACGAGTTTTTTTCTCATGCTTCCTCCTCTGTTGTAACTGCGGGCACAGCAGAAGAGAAAGAGGGAGACATTTTTAAAAAGGAACAAAAGAGAAAGTAAGTTCACAGTTCATCAGAATTCTTACTCGGATGGATTCAAATGAAGAAATTTAGTATATCTCCATAATAGTGGAAGCAAAAGAGGTACTGCGCTGCTTAAGTATATTTTTCTTCCACTGGACTTATGGAGCATTTGGAAAAACAAGAAATAGCCAGTGTGGCTCCTCATTATATTGCACGCAAACATATACAGGCAAATCTGAAACACCCATGAGGGTGCTACATATTTTATCCAAAATCCAAATCCGTCCTTTTTGCTACATCAAAAAGAAGGCAAGGGCTATGGTATAGCCATATACTAGCAGGCCAGGATAGTTATAGGACACCAGATCCTGCACCCATGTGAAAATAGAGATTGATGTTAACATCACCTTTGATTCCTTCCCAATAACCTTATGCAGTTGAGGCGTAAGTGCAAGTCCAGACTTTTACTGCTATGCCTATTCTACACCCTAAAAGCAAAAAAAGGGTGTTTCTAGCAAACAAAATGAGAAAAACTGATGAAATGTCAGAGACAAGATATTTCTAGCAGACAAAATATATATGTTGGGGACAGCCTGACTTAGTGAGTGGTTCTTCTATTGTACTATCTAAGGAGGCCAGAAATACTGTTCGGGGAAAAAAAAAATTGTATGTCCAATCTGATGTGTCCTTCCTTTTCTTAAACCCACTGTAGCAAGTAACTAGTTTCAAAATTATGTCAGTTATGATGTTAACCGCTCAAGTCATTTTAGATTAATAGAACATCCTCTTTTTGGATATAATTTCCCACTTCTTACACTGTAGTTGTTCTGTCCTCCAAAAGGCAAGATTTTTATGGTCAGTACAAGTGAGGTCTTGATTAGAATAAAAATGAATATACATGCAATTTTTTACGCTATATTAAAAAAATTTCCACATCTTTTGCCTTATTTAAAAAAGGTCAGTCCCAGAAACAGCTGAGGTTTGAAAGTTTCAACATGACATGCAAATAGTTGACAGTGTACTGCAATGTGCAGTCTTGTTCCAGAAAAAAACAGACATGATTTGAAAATTACCTGATGAACACTCTTAGGACTGAGGTTATCTTTTTTATTATTATTATTAACTTGTTTAGGACTTTATTCTGTTTCCAGTTCATTTTGCACACTCTTAGATATACTTGTGCAGTATTAAACCAATCTGTGAAATAATAAACCAGTGTGCTTTCCGTAAACTTTGTAAACAAAGGAACCAAATCATGATTTTAACTCTAAATTAATCCGTCACTAAGGCTTATATTTCACTAGCATATAAACTAGGAACATACTTACTATTAAAATTTTTCTATTGGGTGATGGCCATTTTTACACCATATAATGAAGAAAAAGTTGAAAGGTCTTAAAAAGTCTTTTGTATCTCTTATGTACAACTGCAGTTTCTAAAATTTTCCCTGAAAATACATACACTTTTTTAAAAAGGTTATATTATTTTAGAAGAAGAGCATCCCAACAACAAATGGCAATAATTTATATTGAAAAATGTTTTCAGTGTGTAATACAAGAAGATGCAGATGTTGTATATAACCTGAAAATCTGTAAAGACCATAATCTGTAGTCAAATGCATACAGATAGTACATATTCTCATGCATAAGAGGAATGCTATGTAGGATCATTAAATATCTCTTCAAATGGAAACTCAATCAAATTGGACCTGACCACATTGCACACTTTGATATATTGATGTCAGAATGACTAAAACTTCTAAAATAAATCCTCTGTATTACTGGAAACCCATGATGAAAATTAAATTAAGGTAAAAATACAAAAATACACAAGTAACAAAATGCTTTGCATATATATGAGAAGCATTAAAGGGAAGTATGTTCTGTAATAGTAAATAAATTTTTAATAGTAAATAAAAAAGTGAACTTGCAAGGCAAGTGTCAAAGAAATTCTTTTCTTTAAATATCAATGATCTATGTTCTGAACGTTGCACATGTATGGTTGTATCTCTCCATTTTCTTATGAAATTTCCAAGAGAGCAAAAGGAAAATAGGTAGTGGTATTCAAACACTGACTTTCTCTTTGACTCCTTTTAAAACCCGAAGGAAAACGTGCAGTCTGTTACCCTCATTAGCCTGCTAATTAGTCTTGTTGAAGACAGACAGGAATGCTAAGTTGTACTGGTTTTCCATAAAGGTATGAGAAGATGACATATTTGTGACTCCTTTCACATTACTAGAAAGTGTTTTTCCAACTCAGTTATCACACTGATTTGCCAAACAAAAAAGTGTGTCAGCAGCTCATGTCTCAAAAAAGACATGTTGTCATGGCTGAATTTTTTTAACAGCTTCATCCCAAAATCTGAACAACTGGACCAAACTCTGGTCTCCTTTGTACTGTTCAGTAATTAATCAGGGGAAACAGTCCATCTAATAAGGCATTCTCAGGCAGACTATAAACCATACAGACATATCTGCTTTATTAATTAACATGTATATACTCACATGTTGAAACTTAAGGTGAACTATAATGATTTTGAGTAATAATAACATCCCAAATGGATAACATTTGTATCAATCAACATTGTATAAGAATGAAAGAAATCATTAAAAGTGTTTTATTCCATAGTTGGAGTTAGCTGGAGCTGGAAAATGAGTTGTTTAGGAGATAAGGTGAGGACAGAATTTCACTGATATCTTATTCTCATATTTTTAAAAGCATAGCTGGGCAGATATTCTCCTGTGACTACTGCATACGTCAATCACATTTATAATCATGTTATTAAAAATGAAATCAAATAAAATAATTCACCATAGCTAGAATCCTTAAATGTGGTGATTGCATTTTTTTCTTTGATCTCCCTTTTCAACATTAGGGTTTAAATCCGTGTTCTGACAGTGTCAGATAAACTACAGTAACAAAAGGGATGGTCAGTAAAGTAAACGGTATTTAAACTAAGTATTTAAACTAAGATTAAAGTGGCACATTCTTACTGTGAGCATGTTATGCAAATCTTTTCATGCCTGTAAAAACCATACAAATGCTAGGATGATATTCACAGTTAGTTATGTAGTAATGATAATGCCCTACAGACTTTTAAGGGCACAATTTCACTATGTTTAGGAAAATAGGTCTTTCTTTTTTTTTGTGCAGTGGGATATAAAAAGCAGTATACAGTTAAATAATATTAATTAGTAGAGTTACTGGACAGATATTCTGAAAAACACGGTTTTTTATTTGCTTTGAAATTATTCCAATTAAACACTGTCAATAAATTTCCACTCTAGACTTTGTTTCACAACCTGAACAATTCTTCTTAGGCAAGATATTTGCTTGCACACATCTGTATATTCCATGATTCAATATAAAATTAGCCTCAGTGGTGTGTTACAATAGCTGTGACAATGTGGCACGTTAGCTGTTCGTGCTTTGCTCATAGGCGATATTGCTTGAGTTTGGCATTGTTCTCCACTCTTCCAGGAAACCCATGGTTGTGATATTTCTGAGTGAAACTGGAGTAGTATTTTAGCTCTTCTGATTATTTTTCTCTTTTCAGTGATTGTGCCACTACTTTTATTGTAAGAACACAAAGACTAGCAGAACTCATAAAAACAGACAGAAAATTAATAGAAGGCCACCCATAAAAACCCTCCAAATCACCAGAGAAATTAAAGTATTCAGGGTGCCCTTTTATCCTTTGATTTCCCCCATGACATGACATCTCATGAATCATCTCTCTAAGGGATACTGCTGATGTCCAAGAAGTATGCTTAGTCACTTTCTTTTATGGGGAGGCAGCAAAAAAAAGGGTCACATTTTGAAACTTGGAAAGTACTGTAGAGCTGATCTAGCAAAGTGCTGAAACAGTACAACAAGCCATCAATCCAAATACAGGATTCATAGGAAAAAGTACCCAAGGAAATTCATGATCTAATTTCCCTTGGTGGCATTTTTCTCTTCTTTTCATGAACACTATGAAATTATTATTCTTGTAATTGAGTTGTATTAGAAATGTTTTTTTCAGAACTGATGATTAAAAGAGAAAAGCAATTAAATAGAGGCCTTACTCCGATATTATTAAAATATTTGTTTAATGTTTAAGCATGTGAGTAATTCCATCAAAATTACTCGGGTAGCTCTTTGAAAAATGGTGATAACTGGAGTAAAGAAGTCAGGCACTGAAGTCTCAAGGATAGATTGACTGAACTCCCATCACTGTGTGATGGGAGCATACTTGTCTATATTCGAATGCCCTATACAGACCTCAGGCAAAGTCAGACAGCTGTCTGCTGCAGTCCTGGAGACAGTACAAATACAGTTTATTGGTACTACCTGTTTTGTAAGGTTTGCACTCTGTGCGTTCATGAAAGAAAGGAGGCAGAGATAGTACAGGTGGTAGTAACAACAACAAACCAAGAATAGAAACTGGCTTTTTCAGCTCCAGGTTAATGCCATGTTAAATGTCTAGCTTTGTCCTTATTCAGCTGCAACAGTCCAAATGCTGCGAGCTTATTTTCACACAGTAATACCATTGAATTCCAAATATATGACCTTGAATATTAATGAAAAGCGCCAAGTTATATGCTAGCCCTTACGCCATGCTCCACATATTTATGTAAACTTTTGTTCTATTAAAAAAACAATAATCTGAGTATTAAGTGAAACATGTACTCTGTGTACTTCTTCACTGACCACCTTCCTGTACAGAGCAATTAACAGTTAGTACTGATGCTTGCTGAAGATGAACATAGGACTACTAAATTTATTTTGGTCTCCTCTAGCTTCTTTCTGCATGTGCATTTTAAAATTCAGTATTGTGTTTCTGTTTTCTGGCATGGAACACATAGGGCATCAGTATTTTTAGACTGAATCGTCATTACAAGAAACCCTTTCAAGTATTTCCAAATCCAAATGAAGAAGTATTTGAAATGCGTTGGGCCTAGGAGACACCTTCCACATGATGCATTATTAACTATAGACCAGGTCCAGAGATACATCAAAACTGACACTAAAACTTAATTAGTGGGGATACAGCTTTTTTCATGAAACAAATTTTCATTCAAGATCCTCTGGTGCCCTTTCTTTGTGCCCAGACTTCTCTAGAGTCCTAACGCTGTGGATGAAGATTGCTTAGCAGAGACTGAATATCAGAGGCACCTAACTTCATGTGTGCTACTAAATAACTCAGGTAAAACCTTCTACGTTTAGGTGAGGTCAAGCCCTCCTTTTAACCCTCGATATGAAAGATCAGAAGATGAAATAGGAAAGAAAAAAAAAGAAAAAAGTAACTATTTTATTCTGCTCCTTTCACTCTTTTAAGGACAATTGGAACAACTTCTTTCTCTTTCCAGGAAAGTTGTTCATTTCTTTGTCAGTAGCCATCTCTCTGGCCTTTCAGTATATTCCTGGATTTCTGACAAAGACTACAAAGAAAACAAGGTTTGACTTTCTGTGCATCAAGTTTGCATCTTTTCAATGCTCTCATTTTTCCTTTCCCAATTATTTTTCCCAGTTCTTTTCACTTTAGTGTTTTTTTTAAATGTTTCACAGAATTGCCTTTGTGATACTCCGTCTTTTCCATCTGCTGAACCAGCTACCTTGTTTTTTTCCTTCTTCCTCATTCTGTTATTTCTTGTCACCATCCCTGAGTGACTATTCTTGTTTTCCTTCTTACTATATTAAGTCCTTTTCCTTTCCACTTACTTTCCAGAACAAATGAATTTAGATGACTTTGCAGAACAAAATAGCTATAAATTTAAGTGAATTGGAGAGGAACTTCCTGAAGACTGTCCAGCAGATCAGTAGAAAAATTAAAGCCCATACCTGAACCATTGTGGTTAATTGTCCTGAGATTTGGATTATCTATTTTCAGCAAAGAAGGACAGAGTAATGCTTACAGCTTTCAACCACTAACCTGTTGTCTTGCTGGTAGCATTATACTGTAAAAAGATCCTAGTTCAAGATCTGTTCTAAAATTTGCACATTGGTGTTCTCTAACTAATTTAGGAGTCTCAAGCTTATCATTACTTGTAAATTTACAGCTGTCCCATCAATCGTCAGCTTGCTAATAGGCAGTTGTGCAACTCTCAGGAGCCTGCCATAAGAAGTAAGAGCAGTAGGTAGCTGCTACAGCTGGATTCCCATTCCACCTCAGACGCTTCTTAACAGCATTCTCAGATGTGTAAATGATCCATTACCAACCCGAGGGAATTGCTACAAGCATAAAAGCTACCATCACGGAATGAGATGAACCTTTCACATTGTGATGAGAAACTGCTGGAACAGAGAATCCCTGTACACCAGATCAGTAGTGCACAAGTCAGAAGAAGAAAATTTGCAAACAAATATCAAAGATAATGATGAAAATCCAATGAAATTTGATGAAGGTCTGTTCTGCTGTCTAAGAAGTTTTATGGGATGTCATATCTCTATCTTTTCTTCTAAATCTTTGAGTGTTTAGTACATCTCAGTTGTTGCTTTTATTGCAGAATAATCATTCAGTGCAGCACATGAGCCATGGTAGCTTCCCTCTGACTTTCTTTTTCTGTCTTGGCTCAAAGCCTGTTTGCTCTTCCTGTTGTCCTTAATACATTTAGTCATTTCCCTTCTTTTTGGCAGCCAGTTTCTCCCTGGACCCCATGATTATTCTTCACTGCTCACTTCTCTAACTGCTCTGTCAGCAGCCCCACTAGCAGCATTGTTTCCTCATTATCAGCCATTACATCAGGACTCCCCTTTTTCCATGTTTACTTCCTTATTTATTTACATGGATTCTTTGTCTGCCATGCCTAGACTAACTACTTTGAATGTATACTTCTGTGCTTCAGATCTTTTAGAGTCATGAACCCTCTCGTATTGTTCTTATCTAGAATTACTTGTCTATTAAGTCAGATATAATCAAGACAAGTTGTCTACGCTATTTCCTTTAATAATCACAGCTAACCATGATCTTGAGTTGCTTGAACCCCATATAAATGTAGCATTTTAATACACATCTTTAAGGTTTAATAAGTCCACCAAAGTTTCTGCAGTAACCATTTCCTCTGCTGATGCATCCCCTGTATAATTCCAACATCTCTTCCTACTTTCCAGACCATACCTGACACAGTTATTCCCAACCTGTCTTTCAAAGTTCATATGCCTCATTAATTTTGTATCACTGTTTATATAATTTACGCCTATTCACTATCCCCATGCTTGTTCCTTGAATTCATAGATGTAATGGTGGCAAGCCAGACTAACTGCAATCATTCATGAAATCATTTTTAAAATTCTCACCTACAAAGAAAATAAACACCCAAACCAAACCAAAAACCAATGCAAAGAGAAAGAAGGCAAGAAACTGTGAAGACAAAATGAGGAAAATCCAGGACCAGTTCAGTAAGTTCTTCTGCTGGGTAGTTTTATGATCTCATTGTCATGCATTTCCCTCCCTCGTGAGCTTCTGGTTTGTGACACATTGAATATAAATGGCATATACCTTAATTTTTTTGTGAGAATCCTAGAAAATTTGTGTCCACAGGAAGCAGATAACAATAATAGAGACTTTTTTATTATTTTAGCATTAAAGGACAAAATCAGCTCCAGAGACTCAAGCAACAGTTCAGAATAAATTGGTAGAATTGTTGGCTGAGTTTGAACCTCTGTTATGCAGTGGTGATCCCTTCACAGATCCATCTTAAGTAGTCAAACTTAAGGACAATTACTGTAGGGAGAAAAAAATCCAATAAACCACTCTCTTTTGAAAAGACACAGACTTAGTCAGATCATATCACTTGATCTTGTCTGGTTGTTATTCTGGATGGCTGCAATACCCAAGACTGCACTTTCACTTCCTAAACGGTCTTCCAGAGGCAGAATGCTGTTGATGACTCATCTTCACCTTCAGAAACTACAACTATTGTTCTCTGAGGAGTTAGTTCCTGTTCTTTTTCTTTTGGTTAGATAATTGTATTGTGGTTATGTTCACTATGTCTAACTGATCCAACAGCAATATTAGAAAGTATTGCTTTTCATGCATGAAGATAAAAAAAGAAACTTCTACTATATAGAATTGTGTCTGTTTAAAGTGCCATTGTTTTACATGCATCCACTTGTCCTGTTGGTCTTCTCTTTTATTTATTGAGCTCATAAATTACAGTGGCTACTTTACCACTAAGAATACAAGGTGTTAAGAAACCTAGACGTGATTTATTTGACTAAATGTTGATGGCTGCATCTAAGCTAGTTATCAAGGCCGCTGTCACAGTCAGTGGAAAGAAGCAGTCATGTCAGTCATGCTTCATTTCATCATGGGCTGGGTATCTAGGACAGATCAGAGAAATGAACCCTTTTCCCTGTATTTATAAAAGAAGCATGGAAAGATTATTTCTGAAGTAGCTAGATATACTATATATATTTATTGATTAAAATCTTATCTTTACAATATAACTCTTTATTGGCTTTGTGGGCCTAACTGCTCACTAGCAATAACTATACAGATGTAGACAACGGTCATTTCCTCTAAGGCCTTATTTTCTGAATAATGACCTTTCAAGAAAACCAAAGGACTGATCAGTGAAAGGCAGACAGACATAGTTTAGCTTCTCTTTGCCCCAAAACAAAATGTAACCAAACTATTCATGAGTATCTAAAAGCCACTAACAAGCAGTCACAGAACAACAGCTTTCTGAATCAGGGGACTGAGGTAGAACTAAATGTTACTATTTTCCTTAATAGAAACTGCCTTTCTGCTTCATAACCTAGCATCACCACTGACTCAGATCTTTAGAAGTACATGCTGTCCAGGAAGGAGGACTTTTCTTACTCTTCTCTCATCCGTATATAATTGCTAAGATGAATTCCCAATAGCCATATAAGTATGAATCATAAGTAATTCTGTCATTTGCTGGTGAGTTACACAGTATATGTTCATCCAAAGCCCGTTAGCTCTGAGAATGAAAAAAACATACATTTAAAAAATCGTTTGCAGAAGAAGACACAACACATTCTTGTGGTAGGTCTTATTGCGATGATGTCAAGGCTGCTTACAAGGATAATGTTGACTGGAGGATAAGGCACACTTTCTTCATCTATGGGCATGGAAAGTTCACCTATTGTAAACTCCAAAAGCTGGCAATGACCAAAACCATAATAATTCTAAATGTGATTTGCCACTGCACGTGTTTAAATCCCTTATCTTTAAACTCCTAAAATATCTATATGTTCTGTTTTTCTTTCCATATCTACATTCACCTTGGCATCACACAGTTTGGTGTTTAAATGTAGACTTAGATTAGGTTGAAAATGCAGTAAATCATGGTATTTCTCTGAAACTTGTTCAATAAAGCATGTCTGTTCCACAGACATAGGGGATTTTTAAAAGACTTTGAAAGGAACTTCTCTGCCATGTTTTATTTCATTCAGCTTACCAGAGTAGTGAGGTTAATGATGTCTTCCTGAAATGGGAAACAGATGGAGATAGACTGCCCATGCCATGACACCTGGCCAAAATAAAATATAAATAGGAGATTCAACTGTAAAAGTAAGCAGCCTAATTTTCCTATTCTGCTTAAAGAAGATACTGGGCATTATCAATCTACAGGAAGAAGACTTGAAAGGGAAATGTGAATCTTAAATACATAATTGTTCATTACAGCACAAAAAATTTGATGTTTGTGTTAAAAAAATAAAAAGGCGTGGACTTTGCTGGGAAATCACTTCCTTTAAAAGAACTCTTTCTTTCAGTGTTTTTTAATTTATTTCCTATTTTATTTCCTGTAAACTTGAAGTATTTGCAACCTGTATGTTGATGTTTTATTTCACTCTCAGTTTCATCCGTATTTGCAGTATAGTTAACCTAATTGAAATATGAATTAAACCCCCCCAAAAGCTGTTTTATTTTAATGCAGAAGAATTATCGGGGAGAGAAGAGGGAAGAGAGGGAAGAAGAGACCTTTATCCTCTTGTCTGTCTGTAGCAGAAGCAACCAGCTTCACAAATTATTCCTTCAAAATGAAATAAGTGTAAGAAAGTTAATCAATTACATCGATGCAGGAGAAAACAGAAGCAGTTTTTAAGTGAAAACCAATGAGAAATATCATGTAACGCAAAATGAAGGGTTTGCATTAATATTAAGGAACTCTGCCTATGATGCTAAGGACTCTCCTATTCAGTGTTCAGAGGCATAGATACTTCTGAATCCTCTTCTTTTTAAAGTCTGCCTATCAACTTTTTCCATGTTACTGTGCAATCATTTTAAAAGCTTGGACTTCTGGAAAGTAACTCTAATAAGTGCTTAAATACGAATCTAAGAATCTAGACATCTGGTTTTGAAAATGTTGGTTCAAAAGTTTCACACTTGTTGATTGCTGTCTAACTTAGAGGGAGATTTATTTGTCAATACAACACACATTCTCTGAACTTCCTGTACAGTTTTCAAACAGCAAAACATGTTTTCAAAATTATCTTTGTAATTGGGCATGTAATTTCCATTAAAATGAATAGGAGTGGCATGTCCAAATCGTGGGGCATTGAGCTGCAAGGCACTTACTTCCTTGATCATCAAGCCCAGAGCTCTTCTATTAGAGACAACAAAATCGTACAGTTCTTTCCATCAACATATTAAAAATAGGCACGATTCAAACCACCACAATCTCATTAAAGTTATAAAATCTCTCTGTGTTAGCAGTTGAAAACTTTCTTTTGATGTCCGGCTGAACCATTTCATATTCACCTATTTAGTGTTCTATTCACCTCTCTTTACAGCACGTTTCTCTCTCATGTGTTGAAATAACATTTTTTTAGACATATTTAGACAAATGAAAAAGAACTGGATCCAAAATACTGGGCTTAAGAAGCCAAATCCTTGGTTGGAAGCATTGTGACTGTGGCAGCTGAGAGTTTCAGACAATTCCAGGAAAAAAGATTGTGAGTGAAGCCTTTAAAAAAATATATTTCCATTGTTTTGATCAAAAGTCAATTTGTTCTCCTCTCTAACAACACTGTGTCTTCAGGTGGTAAAAGCAAAGCCCTCCTTCAACTATCACCTACACTACTAGTCATTCTGCACATTACGCAACCTCTGTGTCACTGTTTGGGGTCATTATGGAGTCTAGATTTGCATTCTTGAAGAGAACAAGAAAACCTGATTCTTGTAAACACTCATTTCACTTGAGTCATAATGACACAGGTTGAACTTATGGCCATCAACCCTAAACCACTTTATGTTTGTATGCAAGAAGGAAAAGGAGAGATGGATAAATTCAGAATAATATGGCATATTTTTCACGCTGTTTGGAAAATGCATGAAGTTATGGATTTATAACAGCATTATAAAGGCCATAAAATTATTTGTTAGGTAATTGATTGCCTTACGAAATTACACTTTTGCAACCAGGTAATCTTCTTTCTGATTTTATCAGATTATTATCAGATTTTCTGTCTGATAAGTATTTAACACCATTCAATTACAACTACATTGTCTAATTTCAATCTTGAAAAGGGAAGAAGTTCCAAAACCAGATACATTTCTGAAAGTTTTGTGAAAATTAAAAAGAGAGACTCCTCAAGAAGGAAAAGCAGACAGAAATTAGCTGTTACCCAACCCTTTTGGAAGTAGCTGTATGCTCAGCCATATAAAGGATTGTCCAGCTGGGCTGATCAAACATGCATGTCTCTGGGTCAGGACTAACCCCTTAATGTAAGTATGGTACAGTCTATGGCTGGTTTGGACTAACCTGGCTATGTGAGCCTCTTGACTGATTGGGGGGTTCATATTCCATATGAACAGTATCCCTGTCTTGGAGAAGGATGCAAATCCATAGCGAATCAGTCTTCTACTGCTTATGGAATAACAAAAGAATCCTGCTATGTGGTCTGAAATACATGAAATACTCGTACAAATGAGCAATACTGGGTGACTAAATGGAATAATGAAATAATGGTGTTTCCCAGCCTTAAGTAATAAGATTATGATAAAGCTACTGTCCAAGGCTGGGTTAGCCACTAGTGATATCATTAACTAGAGGGGACAAAACAAATGTCTCAGGGTTTGAGGACATTCTTAACTTCAAATTACTCAGCATCATAAATATATTCTTCATGCTATAAATGGCAGAGGAGGAACGCAAATTACTTCCAGAATTTGTCACATATAGGCCTTTCAAAATTAAGCTTGAATTTTCCACTTTCAAGGTTTTTTCATAGTCATTATTAAGTAGTTAAGTGAAAGATCTTTTACATATGCACACTGAGCTATAATTGTGGGTCCCTGAAGATTTGCTTCCTATGGCCCTCTTTAAGGCTAACACCCTGTAAATAGTTAAGAAAAGGTAATACTTTTTCCTTATGCTTTCTTTTCAAATAAGAAATCCTGGAGGGATGTTTTACAAATACGGGACCAAAAGAGACCAAATCTCCACTGATAGTGTCAGTAGCTGCCATAAGTTCTTTCAAGATATGTTTCATATTATGATGAAGACTGAAACCTGCACCTATAAATTGTTGACAGAACTCTTTTAGGAGAGTATTACCTGCTTAAAAAAATCAAATAGTTACAGCTACTACTGCCAGTTTGCTTTTTGAAACATACATGAACATTGAAAGCATACCTCTACCTATTTACTCCCCAGATTTCAAGTGATCCCAGATTTCAAAGCTTCACTTTCTACTGTAAAGAGCAATTTCCCATCACTGCCTGTCATACCTGTATCTATCTGGATCCCCTAAAAGGCCTCCATGTCTTAGACAGCTATGTTTAGCTACCTTGAACTTGGCTAGCATTACAACTGTTGGGCATTTTTAAAATTTGCCCTTTCACACCATTGTGTAGCATAGAGAAAAGAAGCAAATTACACTATGTTGATCTGAGTTATCATTCAGATAAAAACATTAAGGAAATTCACCGGAAGCATTTTTGTGTGTAGTTACATCATTGACGTCAATTCAGAAGTCCTGTGTATCTCAAGAACAGATGTCAGTTTTCAAATGTTTTGTATTATAAATAAATTGGCTTTTGACCCAAGTAATGAGATAGCTGTACTTTGGCT
This sequence comes from Psilopsiagon aurifrons, assembly GCA_025447955.1. Classification (NCBI taxonomy): domain Eukaryota; kingdom Metazoa; phylum Chordata; class Aves; order Psittaciformes; family Psittacidae; genus Psilopsiagon; species Psilopsiagon aurifrons. The sequence continues at coordinate 14,546 of JAOEHY010016822.1, read as the reverse complement.
GTAAATACAATTACGACTAAACAACTGTGAGTTTCCAGCTCTGAGACACGGTGACTTACAGAAACATATGACAAAAAAAAAAGGCAGAGACAAAAAATGGTCTGAGGGTACACAGTGTGTTACTGAGAATTAGGATAAGTAGATTTAAATTGACAATAAGAAGGTTTTTAATCAAAACAGCATATCTGCATTCATGCTTCCCACTGGGATATAATGAGTGAAATCTCAGTGATTTCTCACTTTACTTTATGGGTTTTGATTCTTAGGAGTGTGATCAAGAGGTTAAGATAAAATTATTGACAAACAAAAAAAGCAAAATAAAGCAAACAAACAAAAAACCTACAAAACTTCAAACCTTAAATGAAGTGCTTGTCTAAAAATACTGGGTTTTGACAAAACTCCCTCTTTGTCTTGACATCCAAGGCAATGCTGCTTTGTTGTCACTTATTCAGGTGAGTTCTTTTTCACAGATTTTAAAGGAGTACCTAGTTAGCACAGAAAGCTGCAGCTGCCACAACAGAAGGATCTGTGATCAGTTCAATCAAGGAATCAGGCCCACAAAGTCTCACTGAAATATATCAGTCCTATCTTCTAGACTTGAGAAGCAAAATTTGGATTAAAGTGAGGGATAAAGTCCAAAACCGGTATAAAGAAAGCCACAACTTACTCAGTACCCAAATCTGAATGGGGTCCACGCTGGCCTAACTCCATGCCTGCCATCTCAATACGAAGTGATACTGAAAAACTATTGCCATAAAGATATTTTAAGGTGTGAGTAACACGAACATCTCATTACCAGATGGTAATCTTTCTAAATGGACCTGTTTAGTCCTTTCTTCTATGCCTGTCTTGAAACCTTATAGCATAGATTATCTGTTCTTAGATTTGATGACCCTGATGTCCGAACTGTCTCTTCATTTTCCTTGCATTCATCGCTGGCAGTGTTCAAGGCCGGGTTGGAGAGAGCCTTGGGTGGCATGGCTTAGTGGGAGGGGTCCCTGACCATGGCAGGGGGGTTGGAATTAGATGATCTTAAGGTCCTTTCCAACCTTAACTATTCTATGATTCTACACACCGGTTCTGAAGATTAGTCCTATGGCAAAAAATCACAGTGAGTGACTTTGCAGCCTCTGCTGATATATGGCTTTCCACAGGAGACTTGGTTTTTGCAAAAAAACTATCCTGGAAGATGATCAGTCTGTTAGTTTTGGGTGCTTTGATGTCTGCCTCCTTTCTTCAGTCACTTCACAAGAGACTATCAGAGAAATTAAATAAATGTGTGTTGAGAAAATGCATTCTTCTTAAAACAATTTCCTATGTAGAGAAAATGCTCTAAATATACTTAGTAGACCTACTACAAGCATTTCAGTAAAAATGCTTTTCTGTAAAAAATATATCAAGGAGATATGTCCAAGGACCTATCCTTTACTATTATTTTTTGTGTTTTGTTTTCCCTTGAAAATTCAAAGCAAAGACTGAAAAACTGAAAACAGATAAATCACAACATGAAAAATTCTCCTTAAGAATAGGAAAATGTTTGTACAAGAATGCATTTTCAGCATTGTTTGGCTTTTTTCCCCCCCTTCAGAAATGCTTTTTAAGACCAGCTCCCAAATATCTCTCCATTAGGGATTTAAGCCAAAGCTGCAGTGGTGGCCATTCAGAAAAGTGAAAGCTTGCTCAGCAAATCTGTGCTGGCACAGGATTTAACAGATTTTCTGTCCTTTTCTTTTCTTGGAGACAATTAGCTTCTCTTTGCTTCAGTTCCACTTCTGGAAGAAAAATGGAGAAGTAGAGATTCCTGAAGTCAAGTAGGTATGGATAGGTCTTATAGCTTGAGGCTTACAACAGACCTACATAATACTATGATTTTCTGAGAACATCAGTTCATTGTGACTGGATATCTCAGACCAAAATCTAAATCCAAATCTGCTGATGATTATTTGCTGTGACTAATTCTGAATGAGCTGAAACTCTGAAGGTCTCTGGTGACCCAGCTTAATTCTAAAGTGTCCTGAACAACTTGCACTACATCTTCATTTTGTTCAGTGCCCGAACAACTCAGAACACTTGGTGAAGGTAGACAGACTACATTTAAACCATCTCACGCATAGGCAGAAAGATGTTTAAAATGCACTGCAAGTTCAGACTTTATACATTAGACAAGTCACCTTAGTATAAAAATGACCAAACTGAAGAAATTAAGTGTAGGGTTTTGTTGCCAGAAAAACTGTTACACAATTTTAGCTTGCTGAGATTTGCCCATCTCTGTATCATGCTCCATCACACAGTGTGAACTTCCCTAAATGCTGTATACATTTCATCCATGAGCTCTTCCTTACATAGAAGAAAAACATTAACAACCTGTGAGCCATTTGTTGCAGCTCCATTAGTAGTACCTATTATAAACGAATTGCTAGAAAAGCATAAAGGGAGAGTTCAGTGTTCTTTTGTTTTGTTTGGAAGGTCTTGGTTACTTTTGGAAACTCTACAGACTAGTCTTCATGGGTTCTTATTAAAAGGGCCAGAAAAACCTAAGGAGAGAAAAACATTAGAGAACTACAAGCTTGGAGTGCCATCTGGACCTTACTTCAGTGGAAATGTTACCTTATTTATGTAGAGACATAATTAATAAAGACAATGCAAAATGTATATTAACCCTTGGAAATTCCCTTTGCAGAGTATAGGAAACTGATATTGATTAAAACAGAAATCTCACATGTGTTTTTGTCCTGTTCTAAATTACTCAGGTCCTGGCATTGCAGTGCTTTATGCACATCCAAAAAGAAATAAATCTTTGACAAACAATCAGTTTTGAATGTTGTATTTTGAAGAAGGAAAAGAGAAATTGCATGCCTATCCACAAAATTTAGGAAAATTAACTTATTGTGGTTGGGAGATTTGTTCCTTCCTGGAAAACAGAAGAATTTGCCTTGTTATCTTAATAAATTCCAAACCTTAGGAAATGTCAGAACTATACTCTTTTTTTTTTTTTTTTTTTTTTAATCTGTTTGAGCTTTCAATAACTCCTATTTTTAGGCACCCAACTCATTTCCATTGAGGAAGGATAAAGCTCCTTAGGAGGCAGAAGCAAGATAGACCTAAAGCTATTTACCATAAATCTGGCCTAAAGTCTAAATTCTTTGATTACAGAACTGCACAGCAAACACTAACCTACACTACCCCAAGAGCAGTTCTCTTTCTCACCCTGTATACAACACATGCCTTTGCTTTTTCTAATTTTTCAAATCTGTGTCATTCTCAGCATTTTACTTCTTTGTTTTAAAAAATATGAATGAACTAATAGTATGGCATTGCAAATTCCTGTGATCAGTATAAGGCTTCATAGCTCCAAATAGAATTGTGATTCCACTTAGCAGACAACAATCATTTGCCTTGGCTAGCCTTCAGTCTAATGGGGGGTCAGGCACAGGGTAGAGCCACAACTTTGAGTCAAATGACTGGTTTAGTGTGGGGAATGGACATGACACGATGAGATGTCTTGCCAAAGATCATACAGGATATCTGTGGCTGAACCAGGCATCTTGTATGGGATTGGTCTGACCACACAGTGAAGCCAACAGTGTGAAAGTGTAAACTCACCTCTCATAGAGGTAGGCATTGCTATGGTGAATGTCATCTCATCCTAAAAGGAGACATCTAAATATAAGGTAGTAAGTGTCTAAACCACTTTTTTGATCCATCATAGACAGAAAGCTAAGCACTGAGCTCAACAGCAGACATCAAGAATATAGACGCACATAATTAGGTGAGACTCTATACTTTTATGTGACAAGACTGCTCATCTTTTCTTCAGTGCTTCTTTGAGAACAGGAAATAAATAAAAAATTCCCATTTTAAAGATGAGAAATTGGAGATAAGAAAAAAAATAATAAATAAAATAAAGGAAGCCAAGAAAACATGGATGCTACAGTAAGTTCTTTGTAGACAGCTAACTGAATGAGATGCAGAACCCTGACTGAACATGAAAAGGCTGAATGAGACACCTCAGAAAAGAGTCAAACCAGCTATATAGCATTGGGACCTTTTTTTTTTTTTTGTGTAAAATTAGCAAGGACCCCTCTGTTCTTGGAATATCTTGAAGGTTAGAAAGAGACCCTACATTTCCAGTGCCCTAGTCCTCTGCAGAAGGCTCAGGCTCTTTCAGATGTAATTTTCTTGCCTTTTCCTTGGAAACTAAGTGTTACATTTGCAAAGGCATCAGTCTTCATCCATGCTTCAAATATTTCCAGGCATTCGGAGATCTCTTGATTAAAAACTCTGCAGCAATATAATGTCTGCCTTTTACCAAGGCCCTTCAATGAAAAATAAAAAGACTTAGAACAAACAAAATACCTTTCATCTTCATTACCTTTAACCGTCCCTGGCCCCACAGTTCCCTCCTACCAACACAATTGCATTCTGCCTCATAAAGTTGTTATTTATTTTTGCTATCAGAAGCCTTAGGTAAAGTTAACATCTTTGGACTTCAGGCTCTAGATGGCATGTCATCTAATTGGCAACTTCCAGACGTGAGCAGTGTAGCTACATGTGGAGTCCTAATGACTCAGGATTCCCAAGGTGTTCCTTTACTTAGCTTTTAATTAGGCAAGTAATTAATTTGAAGAATAAACATGAAAAATCACTTATTTTCCAATGCATATTCAATTTTGGAAGGCTCTAGAACAAATAGTTTTCTTAAAAAAAAAAATAAATAAAAGATGTTCAATAGAAACTTGCATGGTTCCTGGCAGAGAAAGAAGATTCAAAGCTAAGCTTTACTCATGACTCAAATCAAACCGAATGCTTAACTTTTCTAACTTTCAGAAAACTTTGGCTAAGTTTCTATTATGTACCTCAATTTTGCCAAAGATGTAGATACCTGAATAAACTTAACTGAAGATACATTTCGAAGGCAACAGAAGCCAAAATTACATCCATACGTCATGGCTGAACACCAACTAACTTGCCTTTCTCAGCTTCACGCTGTTTACAGGATAAATGATTAATTTAGAAATGGCTGCAAACTAGACTGTGTGTTTCTAAGCACTGGTTTATTAAATTTGTGTTTTGAAAGCCCAAAATCAATTTGAATTCAAAATATGCAGTACAGCAATCAAATTACCCTTTCAACTTACTTCTTCTCAGTCAGAAATCCACACACATAGGAAAACCGATGGCCTACTATTCAAATATTTTTTTTTCCCCAGAGCTTATAGGAAGTTTCAATGGCTTTTCAGCCCAATAATCTGAAATGAGAAAGCCAAGAGAGTGCCGAGTTGTTACTTCAGAATCAAATTTTTGAATAAGAGTCGTAAGTCCCACTGCAGCTGACCATGGACTTCAACAAAGCTATAAACATTCATACCGAGAGGGCTGTATACATGTTTAACTGAATCATTGTCAGATAAGTATCAAACCCTTTCTTTTTCCCCATCCATGCACGCTTCTTTCCTTTTGTATTCTCTGGCATAAACTCCAAATCCTCAGATTCACCAAGGCATTGTTTTGCCATGAGGAGTGACTTCCATTTTTAATGACTGACTGCTTCTCTTGATGCAGGTACTGTGCTGACACTGCTGGAGGATTAAAGCAGGAGCTCTTAGGGTGGATTTAATTTATCAACAGCTTTTTGGCTTTTACATCAACTGCAAAGTGCTTAGAGCAAATGAGATGCCACTTGCACTTTTGTGACATTCACTGCTATCTCCTAAGTTCCCTAGATGCTGGTTTCCAAATCCTGCCTTGTGGCAACCCACATCAGTGATTACCAACAACACAAACCTGCCTGAAAGGTTGCACCCACCGTCCAACTGGGAAGTGGTGGGTGTGCTCATGCGGAACCCCAGTCTATATTAGGCTCACAGCATCCTTGCTCTCAGTGTGCTCCTGCTTTCCTCTCACACACAGATGTGAAAGGATTTCCTGGAGCTCTCTATCTGACTAAGCTCCATGCGGGCAGGAGAAGCCATGTTCGTACAGCTCCTGCCTGCAAGCAGGATAGTTGTCCCACCTCTGGGTTGCAGAATGAGTGTGAACACTTCTCATCCATTTTATCTGTTTTTGTACCTTCCAGGGCAAACTGCTTTGACTGAAGGTGTGGAGGTTGGATAGCTCCTAATCAGGATTCTTAGCAGATGAAAATAACACTCAAGAGACATAGAATCATAATAAATGTACCAAACTGTAGGCCAGGTGTATGGCCTTGTCCATTTATATTAAAGAAAATATTTAATCTAGTCCTACATACACAGCTCGCATAAACTCACACTACAGTTTGCTTTAAACCAACAACACATCTGTATGGAAGTCACACCATGGGTATTTATTCCTACCTCACCCATCCGAAGTGACATAGCCGAGCTGCCTGCTTAGACTTTTCTGTTCATAATACCTGGGGGAGGTGAATGGACTTAAGTCTATGTCACAACTTTTAAATATCATCTCCCAGCTCTTCTTCTTAAATTTTTTAGGCAGACTCTAAGTTCACCCTCAGGCCCAAACAGTGCTGTGAGGAAGATTTCTGTAAGTAACTCACAGTCGCTGTACGTATTGTCAGCACAAAGACAAAGTAGGAGGCACCATGCTTTACATCATTTAGATGGAAGTAAGCAAGCCTTGTGGGCAGGGAGTTCATTGTCTCAGCACCGAGTGTGAAACTGGAGAGAAGCTACACTCCTATGCTGTGAGAAAACAGAAAAGGAATAATTAATCACGTGGAAATGAAAACAAATTCTCAGAGAGACATATTTTGTCCCAGATGAGTTGTGAATGTGAACTAAGACTATGACCCATACATTTTAAAGCCAGAAAGTGCATTATGATTTTTTCTGGCCATTACATTGCACTTGTGCAACATGGTCACCTACATTGGGTTTTGGCCTGGTTTTGACAATGTTTCTCTTCTTTCTTCCTTTAGGCTGATTGTAATTAGAGATGAGATAAAGGCTGTGAAGTACAGAGTTACATATAATGTACCCCATATCCAAGGAGCTTTGTGATTAGCGTTTGCAGCTGGATCTATCCACCAGCCTCAGTTTTTAATTCATCCTAACTTCACAAAGTAACTAGAGAGTTGTCCCACATTAGGAATTTGGCTGGTGCTATATGCCTGGAGAAACAGCTTTATCCACACCGTCCCATTGTGGAGGTATATCTTCAGCCAAGGCCATAGCCTGTAGTGAGCCACAGCTAATGGATGGGGGAAATTTTCCTCTAATCATGGACAATAACTTTTATTTATTTAATTTACTGTGTAATCTTTTTACCTGAACTAGTCTTGTCGTTGACTAGTTCCCATTAAACACAGTTAAGACGAAAATGATTGTGGCTGTGAGTCCCAAACTGTTTCTATCTACCACAGAGTTGTGATTAGGGTTATATTAGAAGAATGATGAAGTGAATGAAACCTCCTCTGCCTCACTGATGGCATTTTGGTTACAAATGGGATGTGACCCTTAGGTAGGATATTTTTCTGTCTTTCTATTCTTCATAAAGCAGTCTTCTTCTGGTATAACCTACAGCAACCACTCCAGTCAAAGATGTAAGTACAAAGGCTCCTTTTATGAGACTGCAGAAGCTATTTATGTTATTTATGTTATGGACATGAGCAGCACCTAACAGACACTGACTTCTTGTTCATGGTAATGGCTCATGAGAAACTCAGCCATTCACAAGTCTCATACTTGTCATTTGTAAGTCCTACACCAGTACTTTTCCACTGCCAGAGGAGTTGGCTAAACTGTAATAGCTGGGGAAACATATTAGAGATGTCATAAACTTGTCAGCATAGATATAAACCAGAAAGAAGATAAAGACCTCATCCAAAACTGAAGAGAAAAAATAACATTTCCATTTTATACAGAATGGATTAAACAATTAGTATTATAGTGTCCCTGCCCAGTGTCCTGGGTTGGAACTAGATGATCTTAAGGACCTTTCCAACCCTAACTATTCTATGATTCTATATTGAAAAAGCATTCCAAAGCACTGAGTTAGAGCAGGGTAATAAACACTTTTTGTTATGTACACATGTGTGCTCTTTTTCCCCTCTCAACAGGAGAAATTCATGACAGAACTGGAAAGGAAAGTGAAAGCTCACCTTACACAGCACTTTCCTAAGCAGTGCTATGGATCTCAAACAAGAAAGGCAGAAGTTACAGCCTGGCCTGGGAAGATCACACAGGAGATAAAGGTGGCAGTTAACTCCGTGCAAGTTAGGTTGCTTTTATCAGGACTATCATCTAACAGGTTAGCAGTAACTGTCCCTCTGAAAAGATACCCAGGCAAGTTATTATAGGCTCATAACTATTGTTGCCACAGTCCTTTCTGGCTTAAATATTGTAAGTCAACACTGGATTTCTTGGTTTGATTTCTAGGGGCATGAGTTTTCTTTTGTTTTTTGGTTTTAGCCAGTGAGAAGCAAAGCCTGTCCTCATATTTGGTGGTTTTCATAAGAAGAGAGGACACACTGAAGTTACCATGTTGAGTATAAACATTTTCACTCTGTCATTTCACCATAAGCAGAATTGTCAGGAAACCAATGTTTAAAACACTGCATCTTCAAACTGGTGAGGCACTTGATACTACATTTTACCTAGCTCTGGCATTTACAAGGAAATGCAAATGAATAGCTACCAAAGGAGTGATGAAATACAGGTACTTGAACTTGGAGCAGGGATCTCAGAAGTGTGCAAAAGAAGTTAGAGTTTCCTTTTTTTCTTATTATTATCTCCGTGCACGAACATTTAAGAAGGTGGGATGCCCTGGCCTTAAATCCGACCTCTATTTCTCTTGTGCAAGAACACTCATCCCTTAAGGAGAAAGAACCAAACGATGTACTTTAAAGCTGTTCCTTCCTGTGTCTAATGCAAGAATTCTTGTTTAGATAATTCAACAAGTCACATGAGCTTTTCGCTGAAGTCAGCAGGACAGCTCACACGGGATGCTCATGTGCTTTAATTTTGCAAGATACTGATCTCATATATTCATTATTTATTAATGTATTGTTATGACATTCTTGTTCCGTCTCATATTTGTAACTTTCTTGCACTATAAACAAACCCTCTGTCTACTTTATACGTATGATTTGGTACAGAGGGCAAGACAAGTATTGAGTTTCAGCGTGGACTAGAGTAAGAAAAATCTATCATTAATCCATTTGCATAGGCCACACAGTGAAAAAAGTCACCAATAGAAAAAGCAAGTTGCATATGTGTTACATTACCCCACATTCATCTTTCTTGCACTACTTGCAAGTGATGCTCTGTGATTAAGAAATATATTAATTCATTTGCTAGAAAAGTGTTCTGAGAAACTTCATAACTCACTAAACAGCTTACAGTTTCTTGTGATTGCTAAGGCATAGGCTTTTGTAACAGGCAACACTTACACAACCAAACAGCTGTTTAAAAAACAGTGTAAAATGTGCAGGTGCATGAAGGACAAAAAAGAAATAATAAAAACAAACCCCACCCCTTAACAAATTTTTCTACCAGGAAACTCACAATACTCCTTGATTTTAAAATCCTCCTCCTGGGGTCTCGGCTTTCTATTATTAGTTTGTTAAAAGCAATTCTGCATAGAAAAATAAGAAGAAATTGGACTTTAAAAGTTAGAAACCAAGTTACTGAGCAAAAGAGAATCTCAGACTTTTTTGATAAAAAACATTTTTCCTTTTTTGACTTAAACTACTGCCACCACGTCCCAGTGTGAGAATGAATTTAGTCTAGATAACTGGACCTACCAATCTGCATAGACAATAGACAATAAAGAGCCAAACATATTTTCAATACGTTTTTTTTTTTTCCAGCTGATTAACTGGCATTGAAACAATTGTTCTTGGTATTACTTTGCAGCAATTCTGTTGGTTTAACACCATAAATTGCTTATTTATGAATGTGATAGTTTACATTTGAGAAACAGAATTGTCTTCTCTGGTATAGATACGAGAGTCAGACCCACATTTTAGGGAATTACATGAAACCGTGATCAATTAGCAACTCTAAGAAGATCTGCTGATACTCTTAAACAACACACACCACATCTATTCTTTCAAGCTTCTTACCCAGCTTCCTTGAGCTGAAGGAGTAGAGGTCAGTCTGTTTATTCTTTCACACCACCTGAATGTGTGTTAAGAGTTGACTATTAGATTATTACCTTCCTTGCTCATCTGTAAAAATAAAACCTAAGTCTTTACTTTGTTTTTTTTTCTTTGACAGTTAGATAAAAACCTGGAAGATCTGAGAGATAAATGCTTTCCCCATGAGTACTGCTTATTCTCTTCTGGGGAAGTTGATTCTTAGTACTGAATATGATGTTATCTAATGTAAATGCTGACATCTTTCCCCTCCTCCAAAATATAAATAAACAAGATCAACTCATGCAACAGGGAAATACACATAGCAAAGGGGTATTTTCTACCATGGAAACTAATTATGACTTGTAAGTGGACACGCAGTATGCCATAAAGGCCAGGTATCCCATATTGCTCATATTGCAATACCTCATTTTAAGAGTTGAAGGTATCATTCTTAAAAATGGTGTGGGTTTGTTTTTTCTTTAAAGTGTGAATGTATGGAACTTTAAAATAGTAGAAGACAAAATTAGCTGGGAGACCTCAAGGATAAAGTAGCTTTGAAAAGGATCATAATAGAAATCCCACTGTAGACATCAATGTATTAGCTGTTAAATACTTTTATTCAGTGAGACTATTTAAACACACGGCTTTATTCACATACAATGTCTCCTTCCCCCACCCAGCAATATAGTATAACAAGTACTAAATTTAAAGCAAGTGCTTCAGTTCTATGGATTTCAGACAATTGACTGCAACGGTTGTTTGGTGGAGCAACCAGATGGTACTACTAGAATCCTCAGAAAGCTTTTCCTTAAATAACATTTCTACTTTCAGAATATGCTTCTTGTATTTCCACAACTAGAAATGAAAATTAGGCTTTTGGACTTTAATTGTTATAACCTACTATTAGTAATAAAAAATAAGTAGAGAGAGAGCCTGCTACATATATTTGACCTCTATCAATCATAGTTACTGAGTTAAAAGGACAATACGTCATTAATCCGCTCGGCATAGTGTTATCTTCTACAACAATATAATAAAAAGACAAAAATTTTTCTGATTTGCACTGCTTGGGAGAAAAATATAATTTGAAAAGATGCATGATTTTCTTCTAATGTCTGTAATTTATAATGGTACAAACTTTCATGTTTCACTTATTGAAATATATAAAAATATCACAGTGAATGTTCTTTTTTCTCAAGCTCTACCATGTTTTCTTAAGGTTAGGTCAACAATAGTGGAACCCAGGTTGAAAGATAAATTACCTCTAAAAATATTAATCATAAACGGTATGAAAACATAAGGCAAAATATCAGTGAAGTCACTTAAAAAATATTCTGATGATTTTATAGTCTGTTTCCCAACAGCTGCATCTGGTTCTATTTCATATAAATGCAAGTTGGACATCTATATCCTCTGGGTTCACAACAGATGTCATGAAGTTGAACATTTTTACATAAGCAAAAGCTGAACAAATTAATTTAAGGCCACCCAGTCTTTCCAAAGGCAATTGTCTGGCAATGCCAAAGGTTGCATTAGTCCATGCCAAACTACATCCAGACACTCCAGACATACTTTTCAAAATTTATTATTTGTGGCTTTAATTATGAATTTCATCTGTCAGGGTTTCCTCTACCAGTGGTGAGTAATGCCATCAGATACAGAGACTGAGGCTTGTTCTGCTGTGTGTTTGCATGTAGAAATGTTTGAAAGACTCCCTCAGTTGCTGCAAGCAGCACCTCCGTTGCATTGCTGAGAATGAGGGCTGACACCTGCTAGCAGCTTGCATGGGCTAGGAATAAGGAGAAAAGATAGCAGATGGGAAAGAACAATCATCACTGTCCTGAATGATGAGATGTGAACAGTATGGATGGCAACTTCAGAAGAAATCAGCATGAGCTTCAGTGTCTCTGCTTGGGCATTGTACTCTGTGCATCGTTTATACAGTCTGGCATCTCAAAGCTTATGTGGCTCACTGACTTTAAGCTTTTTGTTGCCACTGGCCTAGAGAAAGAGCAGCTAACTTTTCTATGCCAGTTTAGATTTCCCCAAAGTGGGGTTGCTTTCACTAATAAAGTACGTCTGCTTTTCAGAAGTGGCTAATCCTGCAACCTCCTCGTCCAGTTTTTGCTCTGAGATGCAAATGTCTGGCAGTCTTGAACAGCCAGACTCTTCATTCAGTACATTACAATGCATAACAGTGCCAGAAAAAAAAATTAAAGGACAACTCTGAGTTTTTAACTTCAGACAAACAGAGTTCATCTATCACAAGCAACAAATTAAGTATCTACATACATTTTAAATACAGCCCCACTGATATACAGCTGGTTGAACCACTTCACATTTCTGATTTGCTGAGATTGAAATAAGCTATTTGGTTCAACAACTGTCAATTTACAAGAACTAAAGTATGTTTGATAACCTATAAAGCTATAGCTATTAAATTCCCTGGTTTAGTAAGAGATTCTCTATCTATTGGAGAAAGTTTATGGCCAGTATAACACTTATTCCATGTTGCCCTTAACTAGCTTGGCTTTATTTTTGATACAGATTCATACACATGTGATAAACTCTGGAAAGATAACACACAGTGCGGAAAAATACTAACACAAAGCAATGAAAAATCTTGTGCTTTCTAATGGCAATCAGCTCAACATGCATTTTTTTTTTGATAAAGTATTTATAAACTAGGTGTTGTGATTGGCTGGGTGGGTTTAGTAGGAAAAAAAAAAAAAAAAACAGTAAAACTGCTCCACTGTTGCCACTGTCATCAGCATCTGCACTGTTTCAGAACCTGATTCTGGAATGCATTGTACTGTGTAAATCAGCTTGCAAAAGTTTTAGCTACGGTGAAGGCACTTCAGAGTGTCAGTTGCAGAAGGGTGAACACAGCTGAGCTATAAAATACAGCATTCCACACTATTCTGTACTTTCAAAATGGCTATTTAAGCTATTAAAAAACATAAAAAGCCCTCTAGTAACAGAATATCCATTTACATGAGATAACTTCTTCTGGAAACAATAAAGGTACCTATCTGTTCAGTGCCCATGGTAAGTTTTCATTCAGAACAAAGGCAGTTTCTATTTAAGACATCCACTCAACTACAGATTCTAAAAAAAATAGAGTGCTACACTGTAGGTTCCCCTTTATGCTCTGTAGAAGGGGCCTTACATGCAGTCTGCTCTAAAGCAGGGTTTTACTCACGTCATCTGCCATAGAAAAAGTCGAGTGGGCCTGTTTGACCTTGTGAAAGAAAAGCATACCAGCAGATTGTTAGAAGCCCATGGGTAGTATCTAAAAAGCATAAAAATATTTATGCTTACTAGCATACTTACTAAAGAAACCCTTAATACCTGAAAATCATAGTTTAACACCTACATTCCTCAAGAGGTGTGGAAGCAATTGAGACTATTCTCTTCGATTTACAATTTTTCTCAGTGAAACTTTAGGCATTTGAAAACTCAGATAAAATCTTTGAATTCCCTCATGCTATAGAGGGGAAACAGAGAGATAGATATACCAGTTTGCTTCACTTGCTACCTGGACTTGTGCAAAATGTTTGACACTGTCCCGCATGACACCATTGTCTCTAAATTGGAGAGACATCAATTAGATAGGTGGACCACTCGGTGGATAAAGAACTGGCTGGATGGCCGCACGCAAAGAGTTGTGGTCAATGGCTCAATGTCCAGCTGGAGACCAGTAATGAGTGGTGTTCCTCAGGGATCAGTGTTGGGACCAGTCTTGTTCAACATCTTTGTCAGTGACATGGATGGTGGGATTGAGTGTGCCCTCAGCAAGTTTGCTGATGACACCAAGCTCTGTGAGTTGATTGAGACACTGGAGGGAGGGAACGCCATCCAGAGGGACCTTGACATGCTTGTGAGGTGGGCTTATGAAAACCTGGTGAAGTTTAACCATGCCAAGTGCAAGGTCCTACACCTGGGTCAGAGTAATCCCAGGCACAGCTAGAGGTTGGGCAGAGAGGAGATTGAGAGCAGCCCTGCGGAGAAGGACTTTGGGGTGTTGGTTGATGAGAAAATGGACATGAGCCAGCTTTAGTGTGTGCTCGCAGCCCAGAAAGCCAACCGTATCCTGGGCTGCATCAAAAGGAGTGTGACAAGCAAGTTGAGTGAGGTGATCCTGCCCTTCTACTCTGTTCTCGTGAGACCTCAGTTGGAGTATTGTGTGCAGTTCTGGTGTTCTCAATACAGGACATGGAACTGTTGGAACAAGTCCAGAGGAGGGCCATGAGGAAGATCAGGGGACAGAAGCACCTCCTGTATGATGATAGGCTGAGAAGGTTGTGTATGTTCAGCCTGGAGAAGGCTGCGTGGAGACCTCATAGCACCTTTCCAATATCTGAAGGGGGCCTATAAGGATGCTGTGGAGGGACTCTTCATTAGGGACTGTAGTGATAGGATAAGGGGTAATGGGTTCAAACTTAAACAGGGGAAGTTTAGATTG
>JAOEHY010016821.1:0-33345 GCA_025447955.1 Psilopsiagon aurifrons | reverse complement strand
CATTTGAACATCAGAGTTCTGGCAGTTCTTGTTAAAATATGTCCTGCTTTGTCCAAGCACACTCATGCTAAAATGCAGACAGAAGACTAGTTGACTCCAGGGATTGCTAATGGGATATGCAGCCTTTCACCTCACCATCATCACCTCAGCTAGCCCAGCTCAGTAGTGGCTATACATGGCTATTGGCTGTTGGTGGGGTGGTCCCAGCATGTGTCACTTACTTAGAAAGATTAGGAGAGGACTGTTTATCAGGGGCTGTAGCGATAGGACAAGGTATGATGGATTCAAACTGAAACAGGGGAAGGTCAGGTTAGATATAAGGAAGAAGTTCTTTACCATGAGGGTGGTGAGGCACTGGCAGAGGTTGCTCAAAGAAGTGGTAAATGCCCCATCCCTGGCAGTGTTCAAGGCCAGGTTGGACAGGGCCCTGGGTGACATGGTCTAGTGTGAGGCTTCCCTCCTCATGGCAGGGGGTTGGGACTGGATGATCTGAAGGTCCTTTCCAACCTTAACCATTCTATGATTCTATGATCCCCCTGGAAACAGCTTGGATAGGAAGATCTGCCTGCAAGAAGGTGGGCAGCCTCACTCTGTGCTCTGCAGTGTCATCTGTGGATCATTCATTCTCTAGGTGCTTTAGTCTCACATCTGAAACTGAGACTATTTCCTTTCACTCAACGATTTCCTTGTTGTGAGTAGCTGGAGGGCAGAAGCAGCAAGGCAGAACTTCTTTTGAGGGCCTCATACACCTTTCTGCGTACATAGTGCAGTTGTATAACAAGGTTCAGAGGCTCTCCAATGGCTTGAGAATTCATCACAGAATCATAGAATCTCGGAATGCTTTGTGTTGGAAGCTACCTTAAAGATCATCCAGTTCCAACCCCTTGCCATGGGCAGGAACATCTTCCACTAGACCAGGTTGCTCTGAGTCCCATCCAGCCTGGCCTTGGACACTACCAGGGTTGGATGAATCCAGGGATGGATTCACATCTTCCTTGGGCAGCTTGTTGCAGGACCTTACCACCTCACAGTAAAGAATTTCTTCCTTATATCTAACCTGAATCTCTTTACAGAATCAGAGGAGATCAATTCAAACAGATCCCTGTGCTTAAAACCCCTTGGCAATGGAGACTCTGTAAGCAATCCCTACCAGGATGCAATAAAATCACAGAATACCAGATTGGAAGGGACCTCAAGGATCATCTCATTCAACCTTTCTAGGCAAGCAAGTCCTAGATATCATTAGAGTAATATAGACTATCATTGCTTTTGCTTTGGGACCCTTTTCACCATGTCCAGCTTTAGTCTTCCTCATTTAAACTTATGTTTATCCAACAGGACTCCATCTCTGTAAACGCCTCTAGAGGTCATCTCTGCAAGAAACCTTTTCTGCACTTGTCTGCATTATTCAGCAGTGGCGTTTTGTGGTGAAACACTGAGGTAATTATAAGTGAGCATGTAGTTACTCGATGAGGATCAAAAGCCCAGCCACTAAGGGGGTATGGGAATACCAGTGAGGTTTATTCCTAAGCAAAGCAGCCTTTCTCCTTTTAAGAGTGCAAAATAGTGACTTTGCCAGGATTCAGTTCAGACTGAGTTTCACCCTTGGCTGTTAATCATAGAATCATAGAATAGTTAGGGTTGAAAAGGACCTTAAGATCATATAGTTCCAACCCAATGCTAGCAGGCTCTGGAAAAAGCTGCCCTCACTAGCCCCCAAGAGCTTAATAAATGTACACCACGATTCTTCTGCAGGGCTACTCACCAAAAATGTGTACTGCTTTACACTATCAGTCACTTCGATACTGGCCCATACAAACAGATAACTCTCCTACTACCAGGGTAACACCATCGTGTGTGGGTCAAAGTCCTAAAGAGGTTTTTTTTAAGGAACAGGAGAAAGGAATGTAATATTCAAATAAAACGGGGGGGGGGGGGGAGGAATTATCAAATAGACAAAGTGTAAGTGATTACACGACTTAAGTATTTTTGCTGGGTCTCTACAGTCTTGCCAGCGATGGTGAGGATCCTCCGATGGCCAAGACCAGCTTGAGGTGCTGACTACATGCTCAAAGCCAGATTTTTTGGTGGGCTGTCTCTTTTGAGTACAGTTGAGTGATACGAAATTAATCTGCTTTCATGCCAAAGCCGAATTACACTGCGCCAGTGGTTTAACAGTGGCTTTAAAGGAAGATTGTAACCTTAAAGGCACTCCTTGGTGGGCTCCTTCTGTTGTACCCACTCCTACTGCAGCTCTATTTATACGTCAGGACTGACATGTCTACATCTCACTTCCCTCAGAAAAGCAAAAAGAGCTGCTGGTAGAAAGGGATTGCTTAGCTGCAGCATCATTTAGAATCATGGAATAACAGAGTGGTTTAGGTTGGAAGGGACCTTAAAGCTTATCCAGTTCCAACCCACTGCCATGGGGAGGGACACCTTCCACTAGACCAGGTTGCTCAAAGCCTTATCCAACCTGGCATCTTAGTTTATGCCCAGGGTCATTTGGGGTATGTGATGTTATCTGAGATACCTGGCTGGGGCCAGCAGTGTGACATTGAACCTATGGGAGCAGGATTCTGAGTGGGATACCTATGCTCAGACAACTGAGTTCAACCTATTTATTCACTTCATATGCTCACATTGGATTATGGCTCTTGATTCCAGCTCATTTTGCACTAATGAGTCATAGGATAAGTTTCCAAATAGAGTTTGGAGCAAGGGGTAAGAAGTTTAAGTGGTATCTGAGTACCAGCTTCCCAACCCAAGGCTGTTATTCCATGGTGGGATCTCCCTGAGCATGGACTGGGAGCGGAAGGGACATGGATTGAAGTGGTGGTTCAATCTATTGAAATGGTGGCTGCTCTGGCAACTCACAATAGCGGAAACCAGTCAAAGTTGTCTATCCAAAACTAATGTACGTATGAATGTGCCTTAAGTAGGTAGATGGGGATTTTATGAACTGTTTCTTTAGGGGTCCAAAGCCTATCTTAAATGAAACATAAGTGTCTAAGACCTTTTGTGAGCATGGGCCTCTCTCTGGTCCTTTTCTGCTTCTGTAATCTGAGGATCAGCACACTTGCTTGCCTTAGAGGATGTGGTAAAGATAAATATATTAAAGACAGTGGGGTGCTTGATATTGTAACGATTGAAGCCAGATATCTGTAGCAGAAGCAGAAGTAAAAAGAAATAAGATAATAATTGAGGAGGAACCTTGCCAGCGTGTGTCTTGGCAGCCAGCTCTGCAGTAACCTATCATTTTAGATGGCGGGGTTCCCCTCACCTTCTCAAATCTAGTGGCACTGGGGGATTTGTGAATGTGAAACAAGCTCTCTCCAGTTCTCCGACTCTTTTATATTTCCTCATGCTGCTCTTGAGTCGTTCTTAGGCATGCTTCCCGATGGCTTGGAAACCTCCGGGCATGCACTGAAGCTTCTATATTTGCTCTCAGTCTCTGCCAAGATTAGCATTACCACTCTATGGAAAAATATCCGTCAACCGGATATAAAAGAATGGTGCGAGGAAGTCAAGCTATGTCAAGGCAGCACAAATATAGCTTATATGTTGTAGGGAGAAGCTGGCATATTTTATTTTTCCATCTGGCACTCTTTCTTTTGAGATGATCGTAGCTGCAGCAGAATGCTCAGGATCCTTCTAAGAGTCCTGATTTTGAGTCAGATTGTTTCCCCAGGGCTGCTTTTGATAGGGATGGGTCAACTTCAGAAAGAGCTGAAGTTTGCGTCCACTCCAGATGCACATCTTTGGGTTCAGATGCTTATCTGTCCATCTCCATCTGATCCTAGCTCCTGAAACTATAGCATGAGTGGGTAGGGAATGTTATTTTGCTCGTGCTGACATAAGGCCTGTGAACAGCTGAGCACTGGAGCAACTTTGTGCATTGGATGGAGCTGAAAAACAGGGAACACTTCAGTGATGCCTTTTATCTCTCTTCCATTGGGATGTCTTTCTACTTGTTTGCTGATACAGGAGCGTGAATGAGTGCGACTTGCATTAGAAGTAGCTGAAAAAAGATTTTATGTGTTTAAGGAGGAGTTGATTAAAACAGGAGATTAAAACACATTCCTCAGCTCTGGCACCCTGAAAGAAGCCTTGATTCCCTAAGAGTCAGCAGGACAAGTTTAGGTGGTCCAAATCTACTTGCAAGCTGTGTTTGGTACATATCAAGGGGACAAAGACATTAACTACCAAAAGTTAAGTTCTCCCAAAGCTCTCTGGGGCTATACCTTCATTATGGGGTGACTTTGCAGTGGGTCAGCTGCACTACAATCATTGTCTTCACTTGGTGCTTCCCAAAGAAAGCACAAAGAAGCCCATCTCCACCCCCATCTATCACTGTTCACACTTGCCTCTTAACTTGGCTCTTATTCTCTCCCAAAATGGCGTGGTAAATACAGGTGGCTTCTGATCCTCCAGCCACTTAACTCGGATATCTAATTGATTCCTGCTGTGGGCCATGGAGAGCCAGATATTTCCAGGGGGCCAACAATAGATGAGGGATTAAGATTTCATCTTAATGATGATTTCCCCCATTTCCCCCATAGGTACATGCCTGGTACAGGGACCTTGGTCCAGGTTATTATTCCCAATTGCCTCTTCAAAATGTGGAAACAACATGCAATGGGAGGAGACCTCCCTGGGCCTGACTTAGAAGGGTTTGTTTCTATTTCTGAAGTCATCTGAAGAAAAGGATTAATAGAGGAAAACCTTTTTTTTTCTCCAACGCCCTCAATCCCATTCCTTCCTTTTGCAATGATAGGAACAATGAGTCTTATGTTTGTAGGTTTTGCTTTGTTTTCCCTGACCTCATGTCCAAAGTTATAAACCCACCATATTTAAAAGTTCCTTGGGGATTTCTTCATCTAACTAGAGCCGTTCCCAACTGAAGCTATCACTGAATCACCTCCAAGAATTTATTTTACACTGAGATTTCATGAAGAATTGGGTTTAAGCAAAGCAGTAAACACTGAGGACATTTAGCACTACTGCCATTGCCTGAGAACTGGACATTTGGAAAAGTGGACTCATTATTAATTGTTATTATTACTGTTATTATGGCATTGGTAGGACGTGATTTGGATTCCTCTGTGCCTGGTGCTGTTCAAACACACTGAACAACTTATGCAGATCTCACAGCACCAATCTAAGGCAGAGAAACCTAAGATTCTGGTTAGCAAGCCTGGTTCCTCACTTCTTGGATAGCTTATGTGGTTTTGCTGTGTCTTGCAAAGGAACAGCAAAACAGCTGCATGTCCTAGAGCTCCTTGTGCATCCGTGTTACACACTGTCCCTTCTGTCTGCAAACTCACTTTGAATTAGGATAACCAAAGGAAGAAAAAATGAAGCCAAACCAATGAGAAGCAAAACAGACAACCAAAACCCACATGGTTTCTCAGACACAGAAGCTCTGCAGGTTCCTGGGGAGCATGTCTTCCATAAGGATACACAACACATAGTAATACATCAGATAAGCCAGAAATAGTCTTGAGGTTGTATGTTTGAGCTCTGAATGAATGCAGGCTTGGCTCCCCTGATAACTTCATGACAAGTACAGTAAGGAGGTGAACTGAGGATGTGGGAGAAGAAGCATCATCTAGGTAGACTTGCTGTTTCATCCTCCCTGGAAGAAGGGAATGAGTAGTCCCACATGCAGAGCCAATGGTCTGAGCCAATCCATCTTAACCGTGAGCACTGACCCAGGGCTGCTGTACAGAAGCACTCTCCTAAAACCTGGCCCGGCTACTAAGTAAGCTATTTTCTTTCTTTCTGGGAGAATCTTAATGGGCAAAGATGTTCCAGATGGCAGGCAGCCACCTGCCACCAAGATTAACAGTCAACACAGAATGCAAAGCCTTGGGAAGGGCGCTCTGTGATTGTTCCTGCACGCACGGAAGCAAACAGACTCGGAGCAGTGTTAGCTGTAGCTAAATCTTCACCTTATTACCTTACTGGGAATTTGGATAGTATTACCCAGAATCCTCCTTGCTGCAACTCTGCCTTGAAAAACAATCTGTTTTGGAGCTCAGTGTACCCGAAAGTGACTGTATTATTAGGATTTAACTTTGAACTGCAACATTTGGAATCCATTATTCAATCATTAATTTCCTCTGGTTTTCCCCCAGCTTTAATGCTTCATGCTGGATCCCTGGGCTCTGTGGTCTAAGCAACACTTCAGTACAACAGATTGTACTTCAGCAAATGCTGTGCTCCATCATTCTTTCCTACTACAGAAGCCTGTGTTTGTCTTAGCTGCTGGTCCAACAGTGTGCCCTGGCTTGAAAGTGCAAGAACAAGACATGATCTTCCTACCCTAGGCTGGCATCTGCCTCTGGGGTATGGCATGGTCAAAAACACCAGGCACTTCTAGAAAGATGCTATCAGATGAGTACAGAGCGGCCCTGCAGTCCTTAAGACGTTTGTCCCCTTCAGAAATAGAATACAGATTTCTTTCATGGAATCATAGAATCATAGAGTAGTTTGGGTTGGCAAGGACCTTAAGCTCCTCCAGTTCCAATCTCCTGCCACAGTCAGTGACATCTTTCACTACACCAGGTTGCTCCAAGCCCAGTCCAACCTGGCCTTAAACATTGCCAGGGATGGATCACTTCTTTGGGCAGCATGTTACAGTGCCTCACCACCCACAGAGGGAAGAACTTCATCCTTCTATCTAACCTGAATCTCCCCTGTTGAAACCTGAACCCACTACGCTTTGTCCTATCACTACAGCCCCCGATGAAGAGTCCCTCTCCAGCATCCTTGTAGCCTCCTTCAGACACTGGAAGCTGCTCTAAGGTCTCCACGCAGCTTCTCTGTTCCAGGCTGAACAGCCCCAGCTCTCTCATCCTATCTCCATACAGGAGGTGCTTCAGTCCCTGATCATCCTCGTGGCCTCCTCTGGGCTTGCTCCAACAGCTCCATGTCCTTCTTATGCTGAGAACACCAGAACTGGACAGTGCTCCAAGTGAGGTCTCACAAGAGCAGAGTAGAGGGGAGGGATCACCTCCTTCAACCTGCTGCTCAAGCACTTCTAGTATTTCTTGAATACTCATCAGTGTTGAACCCAATCTGAGTTCTAAGAATCAAGTTGTGTTTATGCAGGCTGTGGTGGTCACCAAGATGTGTTCAGTGTTTGCTCTTGGTTTGGAGACCTGAGATTCTTCTCACTGGATAAACTTCAAAACTTTAAGGAAAAGAAAATTTTCTCCATAAAGTAAGCAGTTGGAACCTACAGTTCTCAAGGGAACAGTATTGTATAAGAAGGTGACATTTTAACATAATGGCTGTAAGAACAGAACTCTTTCTGTGGGGCTAGCTTAGGCAACTGATCCAAACATGGCATCACCCGGCATCCCAGGAGTGGTTGCACTAAGGTCAGTAAGCTGGAACCTCAGCTAGTGCAAATTGGTGTAGTTTCCCTGAAAGCCATCGTTATGACATTGTACAAAATCTGAAAATAGGGGTTATAGACATTTATACCCACAAAGGGTCTGGCACTGCAAGGCCATTGGGGGTTATGTGTGCCCGGTGTAGGTTCAGATGGCAAAAAGTGGTAGCACAGAAATATTAACTCCTGATGGCCATGCTCATAGAAACAGAATGCTGCACAAATGCTGTGTTTAAAGGAGGCAGCATATGAAATAGAGGAAAAGAGTGTGAATGGTAAACCAAATGGAAGCCAAATTATGGGATTTTCTGGAAAACATGCTACAGCCAACAAATTCACCTCAATAGCATGGAGGATTTGAAAACAGAACACAGAAGCTAAATTGCTTCCCAGGTGAAACGAAGAGAAGAGGAGAAGGATATAGAGAAACTGTAATCATTTCTACATAGCGATTTAACCAGAATTGCAGACCATAAGCAGAATACAATAGGAACTTCAGTGGAATCTCATCCAAAGTCTGTTGAGACATATTTCTCTCATTTTAAATTTCCAAAGATTTTGACTTGACAGCCCTTGGAAATTTAACTGGGATGCAAATCTTGGTCTGAAGTTTATGAGGCATTGACAGTTGTGCATTCTGAGGAGCAGAAAGCAAACGCAGCACAGTTTCATGGCCAAAATGGGAGTGTGGGGTGCAGGTGACTGGAGTTGTCTTCTTGGCTCTGCCACAGGGTTACTTGCAAAGCCTTTGGTTGGTTCTTTCCTCTTGCAGAACATCTGTGAAAGAAGAATATTACATCTTATTTTATCTCAGTTCTGCAAAAGAGGGTGGCAAAAGGTTTGTTCATTTTTTTCCTCTTTATTCTATGACTGGTGCTAGGATATTTGGAATGTAAATAATGGGGATATTCTGGTTGATGGGATGAAGGGGGAGATGTCCTAAGGAATTATGTGTCCCTGGGGTGTGTGGTGACCACTTGGAAAAGTAGGCTGGAAGTCTGAAGGGGAAGACACTGAAGACGAGAAAGTTTTCCATATCGAAGGTCATTCCAGAGGATCTGCAAAGCCTCCTTCAGGACCTGCCCTCTCCCAGAGTATTTATCACACATACAATAACTGCCTTGTCTAAAGCAAAGGAACAGCAACTACCCACACACAAGGTCTCATAATAACATGATGAAACATCTCTCCAGGGAAAGTTAAACTGATCAGAAGTAGAAGCTACTTTCTGCTGCTCAGGCAAACGGTGTAGCTGTAATGTCAAAGTTTTCAGGCCACGGGAAATTAAGCTTCAAATGCCTGGAGAAAGTACATCTGAGAGGTCATGAAATAAAGGTTTGATATACTACTGTCAGTAGGTAAATAGTACAGCTGAATTTAAATCACATTTAGATTAAAGAGGCTGAGAATAAAAGATATTTTCATTTGAGCTTTACAGTACAATTAAGAACAGTTTAAGCTTTCAATTCTAGTGGCTCTCACTCAGGTCTGTGGTTAACCAAATGCTGAAGATATATTCCTATTAACTTCTACTGGGAATGCCATCTCTGTTTAGATGTAGAATTATACCTTCCTCTAAACAGCCCCCTTATCTTACAATCTGCAAATTGCAGGGTCTCCCACAGAAGGAAATCTTTTATTAAGCATTTTATTATTCTTTGCTGCAGGCAGGCAGACTAAATAAACTCCAGCTTAGACTTTGCACGGTGTCTCTACTTTGGCCATATCCAAGAAACACAGACAATGCTGGTTTGCAAGAATGAAAGAATTTTAATAAAAACAAGCCATTCAAAACCCTTGTCAACTCCTTCTGCTGGATTGTTATAAAGAATTTATTTCATTACTATAAGTGCTGTTGACTTAGTGTTAGTTTCAGCACTTGAATTCTTGGATAGCCTGAATAAAACGATGTTTTCCAAGATAAATATATTATGCAAAGTATGACCTTCATTCTTTCACTGATATGTCTGCTGACTCCAACTGCTTCCTCCTTCAGAGGGGCTTTCTGAGTTCTGATGGTGAGAAGCTTTATTTTGGTTTTACTTGATTAAAGCACTGCAAACAAGGAACATCGTGAAAAGTAAAAATAGAAAAGCTGGAGACCATTTCTGTTGAAGTCAGAGACACTGAAATGTCAGCTCTGATGGAGTGGAAGTGATGAACTGCTTCCCTGTACATGAACGGACAGCCATGGCTCCAAAAGGCAAAGGCTTTCCCCGCTTATGGGGAAGTTTGTTGCACAGTAATGAGGCTCTGTTCTGCTAATCCCCTCAAAATGGAGCAGTTATGACCTACCAGAGAGGTGATGATTGCAAAGCGATTATCCCTTCTACTGAATTAGCAGAGGGCAAGGGCAAGAGAAGAGGGAGAGCTGCCATTTCTGCATGCAGGGAAATGAAAGAGAGAACCTGGCCTCATGAATCTGCCTTTGGTGGGACCAAAGATGTATCTTCACATTCATGGAGCTGCTTTTCTCAGCTGGTGTCATTGAATATGTATACTGCTGGATCCAAGACTGTGATTCCCTGGGATGATCTCCCCGGGCATGGACTAGAGCAGGAGGTGACATAGATTGAAGCCGTGGTTCAGTCTATTGAGATGGTGGCTGCTCTGGCAAGTCACAGTAGTGGAAATCAGTCAAAGCTAGGTATGTGCAAGACAGGATTTACACAACTTTTGTCTGCCCCATGTGATATCATATGCAGAGAAGGTTTAGACAGGAGATTAGGAACAATTCCTTCCCCAAAGGGTGCTCAGGCATGGGAACAGGCTTCCCAGGGCAGTGCTGGAGTCGCCGTCCTTGAAGTGCTCACACCCCATGTACACAAGTCCCTATTGGGTAAATGGTGGCCTTGGCAGTGCTGGGGACCAGTTGGACTGGATGAGCTTTAAGATCTTTTCCAATCTAGTCTGATTCTGTGATTCTATGATTCTAAATAAGGCCAGGAAATGACAGCTGTGCTCTTACCACTTCTCCAGGGACAAAACTGTTCCTTCTATCATGGAACTTCCTTGGATTTTTCTGAACAAATGTGCCTGATACAAACCACTGGCTATTCTTGATTATTTCACAGTTTCTTTCATCACAGCAATCCAGCCGTCCTCTGCTTAGTACTAAGAACTGCTAAGCGATCTGGTGGCAGCTTCTGTCATCAGCCCCAGTGTGCTGCAGGTTCAGGCAAACTCCAAGAGGTTCGGTTTCTTCTAACAAGCCTAAGTCTCAATAAACCTCTAACTTGATGTTACTGTTGAATAAAAGAAGATGGCAAGACGATGGTGGAAAAGAAGGAAAGAATTAGGTGAACTTCTCAGAATGCCATGTTTAGAAAGAGGGACTCAAGTCCTGGAATTTTTTAGTTTCCAGTAGTGACTTCTTTTGATCCTATTTGTTAAGATCAAGCAGCTGAGAGATGTGACTCCAGATGCTTTGCCCAAATCAATGTGAGGAGGTCCAGGACTGTAACACAGGCACTGGAGCATGACAGTCTTTCCTCCTACTTGTCTTCACATCCCTGATCCTCTGTGACTCATTGCTTCCACCTGCCCACTCCATCCCATCTAATGTCTCTTTCTCATCAGTAGTTGCTCTTTCAAAACCAATGTTCTTTATTTCCCAGAAAACTGAGTCTGTTCTCTAGGTTTTCGTTTCTCACCATCAGTTGAGCTCACCTTCTGGAACCTCAGCTTATTAGATCCAGAACACAGTTAAAGGAAAGAATATTCAAGTTGGATTCATTAAACCCTCCTGTCCCTGATTTAATTTGTACACAGAAATTCAAACGGATATTACCACTTTCGGGTGTTTCTCATGAAGAAGAGAAAGCTGAATAGATCTTTTCAGAGGTGATTGTTGTTTAGTCTTCAATGTTAGCTCTACACGTTTCCTGTACATAGTGTTTTCCATGCCATCGTTTCTGAACTTATAGTATATAGGCTGGACGTAAGGGATGCATTACCCCATCTAAAATACAGCTGCCTCTAAGCTGGAAAGTTCACAACCATAACCGAACATCAGTTTAGCACAGGAAGGGAAGAGGATGATTGTATCCAACAGAAGAACTGCATCCAGTTAAAATTACAGTAAAAATAAGTGTGGGTAGGCAGAATATGAATCAGAATTTGGCCTGGAAACCAGCTTACACTTACTTTTACTTAACGAAATAGAGACTTTGGAGAACTTGGATAACTGGGAAAGGCCACTGAGATTTTGGTTTATGTCTTACCAAAAGTAAGATCCTCAAATTAGTCCTGGCAAACAAATTCAGTACAAGCAGAGAAGTTTGTATTGCATGACTTACACTGCTTTCTGGAAAACTTAATGTGTGCATAGAGGTTTCCCACCCTAAAATGCTACCCATTGGATGTTTCTTTGCTTAATTCCTCTGAAATAAGAGCAATAGATGATCACTGTGGTGGTTATTTATTCAGGTAGGAAGAACTCCCATCTCTTCGTATTTCTCTCCTGCTTGGTGCTTCTCACTTAGGTTGTATGCAAGTACTCCATGCAATTACCTCTTCACAACACAGTGTCGAGAGAGGAAAACATTTCAGAAAGGCCAAAAAGACAGCTTTCATGTAATGAAAGTGAATAACAACATAATAGGGTCTGAAAGAGCATGCAGAAACAGATGACTGAGTAGGGTGACCATTTCTTCATCCCATAAGCAGTGCTAATGACCTCTACCCAATGGAGGATAATGATAGTGTACTTTGTTGATGTATCATGCTCCAGAGTTTGGCAGAACATTGTCATTGGTGCCAGCCCAAAACCATCTCTGGGGACAGTTATTTCTCATGAATGATGCAGGTCTGGATGGCGTGGTTTTAAAGAAACCATGCAATAGGTCACCCATCACTCTCTGTCAGAGTATATTCTCATCTTTCCATTACAAAGTTTAATCCTTCTAATCCTGAGTTTAACCTTTTTGGACCAATGTAAGAAATTCCATCCTAGGAGTGTTTTAAAACACTGTATATGACTATTTCTTTGGTTCATCCAGGGCTCATTTCTGTCTGGGCAATTATTCCTTCCTCCGTGAATCGTGCAGAAGCAGATGTCTCAAGACAGGATGTGCCCACAGCTCTTTGCCACTGTGTTCATTCCAAGGGAGAGGGGGTTTGGGGGAATGACACGCAGGGCTGTCCACGGTGTTCAGAACTGATCAACAGTTTCTTGGTGTTTTCACTCAGAAATTCCCAGCTCACGTCAACTTAAAAGGTTCATCTCAAGCACACATGAGAACTTGGGGCCTTTTCTAGTTTGTCTCTCCAAAATTGGAACATTTAAATCACTAGAAACTGAAAATATTGACTAAGATTGACCCAAAATGGCCAACAACAAGAAACCTTAAGAACTCTAATCTTAGCAAGCCAGGCTTACTTTATAGCAGGTCTCTGCCTGTTATAAAGGAGCCTTGTGCCTGCTGGAATTATCATTATGTGGATGGGATGTAAAATCAAAACAGTATTCACTTGTCATTTCACTCTTATGGCACTTCGATTTCCTCATGAGAGCAACAAACAAATGCTGTTATGAACAAAACTTTTCCAACACTGGATTCTCAGCTATTTTCACGCCTTTGTTCCACTAAATACTTTCCAGTTTCCAAAGGAATTTGCCCAAGTCTCCACTAAAAAGAACAGGATAAGAGAAGGTGAAGTAACTTTGTTGTTCACACCCATTGCACTAAACTCCTGCTGTTGCTACATGAAGCACACCATGAATATATGCAAGTAGCCAAACAGACTTGTCTCCAGTATGAGGACGGTTGGGATACAGACTACATTAAATAAGAAATGAAACAGATAAGAGCAATTTATGGAGGTTTTATTACCGCTTCTCTTTACACTTTGCAGCTTTATCTGCCCTAGCACAATTGCAGAGATGTCTGGATTAGGACTTACATTTAGAGCTCTTAAAGCCACCAAAGAAAATGCTGGAGGGAATCCCAGGTCTATTGGTTAGCTCAGCCAAAGGGACCAAAGGTCTGGCAATGACATTAACATTTTGGTATGTGAGCTATATTCATGGGTCTTTGGTTTCATGGTTCCCACTAAGTCTTCAGGGTTTCTCAGAGACTCACTGGAATCAGGGATGGAAAAGACCTATTACAGTGGGTCATTTGGTCCATCCACTGACCCTAGACACGGCAGGATTTTCCGTACTGTGTAGCCCCGAGGGCTTTGTCCTGTCTGCTTTGAAATGACTCAAGTCAAGGGGCTTCCACCCTTCCACCACTCCCATGGGGAGGCCATTCCACAGCTCTGCACATATTCACTTACAAATATTTTCCTGAGAGCACATCCAGATTTTTCTTCACTTCATTTCATCTCAATGTGTGACCCTCTTCCTGAAAGGCATTCTGCTCCCTCCTCCATTGGTATGAACATTGAATGTGTCCATGTATGTGTGAATGACTATATAAGGTTTCATCGCATCTCTCATTATCATCGACCTTAGTGCAGCCAAAGGGTGCAGAGAGGCTTCTTTCCCTACAAGATGCCTTGAAGCTCCTACCAAGGGATAGCCACCGTTGCTGGTGGCTTCCAGCAGAAGGGCTCTTTGAGACTGCTGTTTGTGTGAATGGTATGGTCTCTAAAAGAGATTATCTAAGGAGGACCACAGTCCTAATCCCGTCTGCCCAGCAAAGCGCTATGGCCAGGAAGGGTGTAAAACCCAGGACATGGAGGCAACTACATTACAGTGATAACATTGTGTTGGCTTTGAGCAATCTGAATTTAACCTTTAACTATCCCACATGCTTCTAGCATGGCTTTAGCAACCTGCATTTCTTTCTGTGCCTCATTTTCTTGTGTTAAAAACTATGGTAATGGCAATTACCTCAACACCACTTTCCACTAGATCCCAGGAAAGGGATTTCTGCTGTCTGGATAAGCAGGGACAAAGTTAGCTGGAACACATATGAAACATCAAACTGTTTCCAGTGCGTTGTCAGGAGAGCAATGATTTCCCTTGCAGGTCTGGGAGAGGAAGAATCTAGTGAAAAACGTTATCAGTGGAAATATTCAGAGCCATCAGAGATATGCATACACCTAATTTCAAAGCATTTCCTTGGGAGCTGAGGAACCAAATTCCTTTGGCATCTTTGAGAGCAATCTTAGCTTCGCTATGCAGAATTGCTCTCCAAGAAAGACTCAGGACACAGAGTGGGGACATTCAGGCTGGGGCAGGGGAGTGTGGAATAGCCTGACATGGCTGTTTTCTTTACAAACAAAAGCCATCTCCTGCAGGTTTGGGATAATGATGCTGAGTCCTGGGGTGCCAGGGGACTGCATGGAGCCCTGGCCTGAGTGCTTGCTAGCTGTGCATGAGAGTGGACTGAAACAAAAATACACAAGTGCTCAGGAGGAGTAAACTATAAACAATGCTTAAGAAAACACTCCAAACAGAGCCATCCCCATGCTTCCCTCAGGCCAGGCCACCGCAGGGAGCTGGATGAGAAGGAACCTGCTGTGGCTCAGCCCGGAGAAGGTAGGAGTGACACTGGTTAGCAGGGAGAAGGAACTTGAGGAATGGGCAAAAACTGCAAGTGATGCATCCATCGAAAGAGAATGTGGTTCTGCAGCCAAGTTCACTGCCAGGGCTGGCTGCACAGCTTCAGACAAAATATCTCCCTCTTGGAGAAAGAGGATTTTCTTTTTTTTGATGGAATTCCCCCCCCCCCCCGTTTTTTGACCTGATGAATTCCCTGCAGCTGGTGCACCTCTGGTGTTCCTCTGGGTGCTGTGTCCTACCTGTTCCACATGCTCCTCATGAGGCTGCTGGTATTTTGGAGACAGGGTTGTACGTGCATTATGGAGGAGCATTCAGGGATCTGGCACGTGAGATTTGCACACTGGACATTCTGTGGGCATAGTTCCTGGCCTGATTGCTGACCACAAGGGACCAACTTTGTCTTTCTTTCCGACCAGGATCAAAGACAACCTTCCTCTCCATCTCTGTCTCCCAGAGCTCCCTTCTCCTCTGCTTGACGCTGGGATTTTTCTCTCTTATGCTGTACCATTCCCTTCCCTGTAGCTAAGCCACTGCTACGCCTACAGGATTTTCCTTTTTATTTGCTGTCCTTGCTCACTCTGGGATCTGTTTCTCAACTTTCTTTCTCCATCAGCGTTGAACTCATGTGCTGAAGCACCATGTTAGAGGAAAGAGGTGGCTGAGCTGGGGAATGGCATCAAGGAGCAGTGTTTTAGATACCAATCCTCAGAGTCTCTACCAGGACACAGAAAGGAAGAGACAGTGTCAATATGAAGGGCTACAATAATTCTTTCCCAACTTTATTCCTTGGGAAAACTTGTTGCAGAAAAAGAAAACTTGAGGTTTCCATTCTTAATATCCTCCAAATGCAGGAGCCTAGAGATACATCAACAACCTAACCTGCAATGTTCTCATATTCTAAGTATGTATCCCTTCAAGATCCCAATAACATATCTTTGCTATCAAGAAACACTGCAGAATCATCCTGTCTCCTTGCTCATTCAGGCCCCTTTCTTGCATTTCTGCTCTCCATCCTATGTAGGTGTAAGAATTCCCAGCTAAGGGACTCCCACTTCTTCTTTATGAGATGGTTATTCCATAGATTAATATTTCTTATTTCCAGGAAGATTTTCATGATCCACAGCATCACTTTTCAGGCTCCAGCCTCAGGCTCACTCGCAAGTCTTTTCCCTTCAATGACTATACTTGAGTCAAGGGTTGCATTTCCAGGATGGTGATTCCCAGGAGTCCAATTCTTTTGACTGCGTGAAGGTCTGGCACAACCTTCACTTTTTCCAGGTCTTCTGCCCCCAACCTGTTTCTGCAGGCTGGTAGATAAAACCTGCTCACTTGCAACTATAGAATCCCCAGATTCACATCATCCAGCACTGGCCAGTTTGCTTCTCATCCAGTTTTCCACATATTTCTCCTTTCTATCACAAGCTATTTTTACAGATTGATCTCCAATTGCTCAAATATATTTTCATTTTTATTTCCTTCTTGGTTTTGATTGCTTCTTTTCCTTGATGATGGAAGGTTAGATGGGCATGGTATTTCAGCTGCACCATTTGTCCCTCATTTTCTCCTGATACATTGCTAAAAGCATGTTTTCGTCCTGCTTATCCATTCATTCAGACTACTTTTTGGCTGCCTTTATCTTTTCCTCTCTTCCTCTCAGTGTTGTTATTTGGTTGTTTCTCACTTACACTGCTTCATGCCTTCTTTTCCTCCTTGAGCTACTATGTTCTGGCATCTCCTTTTGGTACCCTGTCAGCTACTTCAGCCTCAAGAAGATCATTGCCTGTGCCCCCTCAAGAATGGATTTTCCCAGTGTTTTACCACATCGGCTCTCATTACCATATCCCTGTCTATCACTTCACTTGCCAGATTTCCTCCTATGCCAAACTGCTTTCTTTCAGTTCATTATTGCTCTATTCTCTGAACCTACTATGCTGAAATCCTGCCAGTTTGCTTGATACAAATTTTTTTTTTACTATGTCTTTTCTATTATCCAGTCCCTTACTTCTTTCTTTTTCCTTCTCTCACATTCTCTTTTTATAATGCTGTGTATCACGTTCTCTTAGCTGGGTGTCTTCCAAACTATAGAAATTAAACTATAAATGTTCCATTGCCTGATTTTCCATCCTTTTATCCCCAAGTTGATTATTTGTGAGAAAGAAAGTCTGGTCAGTTTTCGCAAGGTTCTTCTAGATGTTTTCCACCAAATAATGGTGGCAGCTATTCTGTGATGGTTACTCCTGCCTATTATTGCAGCTAAAAGAGCATTCAGCTGAAAGACAGACATGAAGGGGAATCATCTGTCCCTGTAAAAAAAAAAAAAAGCCAGAGAAAAAGATGCTTCTCTTCCTGAATTGCTCAACACCAAATTGCTTTTAAGATAGAATTTGTCAAAGGCATTAAAGGGGTTATACAGTGTTGTTATACTGAGGAAGTGAGGATCATTATCAATGGCATTGTTATAGCAGATAAGAAGGAAGAAGCTCTTCCCTGTGAGGGTGCTGAGGCGCTGGCACAGGGTGCCCAGACAAGCTGTGGCTGCCCCATCTCTGGCAGTGTTCAAGGCCAGGTTGGACATAGGGGCTTGGAGCAACCCACTCTAGTGGAAGGCGACCCAGCCCAACTAGATGACTTTAAGGTCCTTTCCAACCCAAACTGTCCAATGAGCTTGATTCAACACAATCTTCACACCATGGGTCAAAGCTGAATCTAAAAAGGTAATGTAGCATCAGCAGAGGTGCAGCAGTGCCCGGGGCATGGACTCCCGCAGTTCCCATGGACCCCATAGGTGAAGTTCTCAGGCTGGAGGGCTCTAGTAGAGCATTTCTCACCACATCCCACATGGTGTATGCATGCTCAAGGCTGTTTGCCTCATCTCATGTTTTAATCTATCAACTGCCATGTGAAGTGATTGCAAAGAACTGCCTGTTCTCACCATCACTCCCTGCTTCACTGGAGGCTGTGGTTTGTTCCCCAAGTATGAACATAAGTATGAACAGGGCTGCCTGTGAGAGAACAGTGCGTGCATGCAGATGCAATCAGGAATGTTCTCCACATTACCACACTGCTCTGTTTGCTTCCTCTCTTGAGGAGGCTCCAGAGAATTGCTTCTTGTTCATTCATTGAAGTCTAAAGAGGTTATGGACCACATAAAGAGCCCACAACATGCACACGTGTATACTCAACACAACGCTAACCAGTAATTGAAAACAGGAAAGGTCAACAGGTTTTTGCACAGCAAATTTGAGCATCAAGGTAAACCATTGCACCCAGAAATGTTCTGGCATTGCAGTGGCATATACAAAAGGAACCTGTGATTGCAGCAAAGGCCCCTGGCATGAACTGGGAAGTCTTCATCATGCAAGAAGAATAACTAGTGTTTCTAAAAGGCCAGCTCATGGTTGCACAACAACCCACTGCAGGACTTTACCTCACAGTCACCCCACTTGCAAATAGCTGTTCTTAATTGCTTCCATTGAACTCTGTACAGCTTCAGACTTTATTGCTTCCCTTAAAGTACTCACATGTGGCTCACTATTAATTTGTTCCTTTTCCAAAATCAAAGGTTTATTTGCAGCAGTGAAGAATTACTTTGTTAACAAATTTATGCTCCATTACGAACTATTCTATGATTCTACGAATGCCTTTCACCTTTGCTGGGCAGAGCAGCATGGACTTCGGCATACCAAGGGTCTACAGCCAAAACTAACTGAAGAGGACAGTGTGCATTCTGGTGGCCAAGGATTAGGGAACAGCAGCCCTGAATCTGATTCCAGTTTCTGCTGTTTGACCTGCTTTATGATTCTGGCTCAATCACTTCTACCTCCTACGCCTGAGAGGTGTGTCTTTTTAGCATGTAAATCCTTTTGGGTTATGATTATTTCTCTAGTGTTTGCATTTCTTCTGCCACAAAGGAACCTGGCTTGTCAGAGGTTTTGCAGGAATGAATATGAACTCAAATAATTAAAGAGAAAAAAGGCCTCGAAGGCTTTTTAAGGGTTATCTTGTTCACGCACCTTGCCTTGAGGTAAGATTGTCTTTTTCTGACCCACACTGGTGGATAAGTGTGGCTCTGTGCCTCCTTCTTAAACTCCTTTTCCCATGTAACAAGTCATAGGACAAGGAGAACTGGCTTCAAGCTGTATCTGGGAGGTTTAGATGGAGCTGAGGAGCAACTCCTTCCCCAAAGGGTGCTCAGGCATTGGATCAAGCTGCCAGGGCAGTGCTGGAGTCACCGTCCCCGCAAGTGTTCACACACTGTGTAGACGAGGCCCTCAGTGCCATGGGTTAGTGGTGGCCTTGGCAGTGCTGGGGAACGCTTGGACTTGATGATCAAATCTGTTTGACTCATGATTCCTCCATAGAGAGACTTCACAGCTGCACCAGGCAGTGAATTCCATGCTTCCTCTTCAGCTTGTTAAAAAGTGTTTCTGAATATCCAATCTCAGCACTCTTCGCAGTAGTCCGACCCACAACCTCCTGACCTGTCCCTAGTAGGGAGAACATTTTATTCTCTTCCTCTTGCTCAAAACCCTACCTTATTTTGAAGATGTCTGAGCAATTTGATTCTACATAGTCAATGGCAGGTGTAAGCATACAAAGAAATTGTCCGGCTGTGTCCTTTAGCTCTCTGAGTAAAGGCATGGGTGATCCGCAGGTCTTACCTCTGCCAACTGTCTGTAGGCATCTCCTAGGCATTGGAGCACTTCCACTGTCTGTAACACTTATTTGAAGGAAATTGGGTCACAAGATAATGAACAATCATACTGTAATGGGAACAGTTATGGAAAAAGCTGCCATCCCATCCCAGTGCCAGGTCTAGAGCTGGGGTCCTACAACAGGATGCAATGGGGGCCCATCGTTCCTCCCTGCTTCACCCTGTAAATGGGGCCTGATTCTTCACACCTCCAGCTTCCAGGGGCAATGCTGTTACACACAAGCTGCTCAGCAAAGACCATGAAAGCACCAGCAGCTGGAAGCCAGCCCTGATTTACAGCCGGAGCCACTCTGAGCGTTTGCAGTGTGTTGTGCTCTTACGCAGACCAGAAGATGTGGATTTATGTCTTCTCTGCAGAGAACAAGTGCAGTCATAGCATGCCTCCGCTTTCCTGCCGCTCAAATTACCGCTGTAACAAGAGTTGTTATTTATAAGCAATACACAGTCCTGTAGCTCAGTTTTCAATGGATTTATGCCTGGAGGGTGAACTCTTCTGTGGACTCTCCGGTGACGAATCAGACGCATGTTTACAGAGCAGCCCTTCCTTCAAGGGTACTTTGCCTCCATCTGGCTGCCTATTTGCACAACATTTGATAAGCTCATCTCAGCCTTTGATATCTTCCTCTTTAGCAAGTCAGGTTGACACTGATTTATAAGTAAGGGAGTTATTAGAGAATGCACAGAATTAGGGAATAAAGAGAGATATCCACTCAGCTCACCTATGCAGACACCACGGATGTGGCCTCTTACCTTGCACACAGAGGGGTGAACCCCCCCTAAACCATTTATGCTTCAATATCAACACAGGAGACAGAGAAATAGACCTTTCCCACTGCTGAGCATGCCTTAACCTTCTTCATCCTCCTTCTCCCACAGCTCCTTCATTTATGATACCGGCGTGCTGTGATCACTTCCATCTCCAGAAATGACCTGTGAACCTATTTGATCCCTCATTGAGCTACTCCCATTCTTTTTTAGGCTCTCTATCTGATCTGGTGACGGAAGTTATACTGCTGCAGGTGTTCTACTACTGCAGAAAAGTGAGCAGATCAGACCGTGAAAGGCTCCAAATGACTGAAAGCAGTTGGTTCAGATGCTGCCTTCAGACATTTGTTTGTCATTTCTATCATAGTGAAAGTTTTCACTGACGCCTTAAACTTTGACAGATTTTTAAGTTTCTATTGAAAAATTATAAATCCAAAAAGTTGAATATTTTACAGTTACTGGAAGTTCTAGTTTTCTTCTTCTAAACATTTTTCTCTTGCCAAAAAATGGGAAAGGTTTATTTTTTTTTTTTTCAACCAAAACCTCTCTAACACTTGAAGTTTTGACATAAACTAAATATTTTGATGAAAACTGAGTTTCTTTGCTTTTAATGGCATCCACGGGATAAAAGACATGTCCCAACAGCTCAACTGCTCTGTTAGTGAGGTTTTTCTTGTAACATCACTGTTCTGATCAGAAGCATATTTCTAGAATGTGTCTACCTAAGATGTTTAACATGCCAGTAACAGCAAAGAGAAATCTCTGCCTATAGATGATTCTGCTTCCACCAGGTTGTGAGTCAACAGGTTAGAGTGTTTGATTTTCATCTTTAAACATACTATTACTTCAGCTACGATTGGAATCCAAAAGTGTTTTGGAGATCATTCATGAAGGGATAATTAGTCCTTTGAAATTGCTTCTCAAGGAATACGCCACCTCTCCGCAAGCTGCTGTCTTGATTTCTTCCCAAAATATGGGATAAAGGCAGATATGTAAGAGATGCAGTATCATCTGTGCTATGATAAGGCTGTCCCATCTGGCCTTAATCTACAGGAACAATGGATGAAACATTTATATATCTATTAATGGGTTAGCAAATCATAGAATGGTTTGGGTTGGAAAGGACCTTAAGATCACCCATTTCCAACCCTCTGCCATGGGCACGGACACCTTCCACTAGAGCAGGTTGCTCAATTTTATTTCAAATAATAAATGGAACATGCCTAAATAAAATCTAATAAATAAATTAATAACCATAAATAAATAAATAGATAGATAGATAAAGGCACTTGAAATGGTAATACAACACTACTGAAATAGTCCTCCATTGTTATAATCAAATTTAACATCTTTGACAACATCAAATTTAACATATTTGATGAAGGACCAGAATCCTTCAAGTGTGGGCACAGAAGAAAGGGAATAGAAATTTGAACATCTGTTCGGGCTGCTGGTGTTGTATTTGGGGAGAGACGCCTTTAAGGGGTGATTTGTGGGGCAACAGTAAGAATAGAAGCCACGTTTTCTTGACATCAAATTCCAGAAAGCAGTACCCTCAGGAAGAGTAAATCAAGGGCTGGAAAACAATAGCACCGTGTATGTTAGGAACGTGAGTGGTGACGAGGCGAAGGGGGAGAGGAAGCCCTTGCCCTTTTTGGTAAGGTCTTTTTTGCTGAGTGTTGCTAGATTTTGGACCTGTGGGCTACCTCCATCTGTTTGTGAACCAGCCTTTTCTCCTGCATGCATTCCTTCCTTACTGTCATCATGCTCCCAACCCTGGAATGATCACAACCCAGCTCATGTATTGCTATAAATACATGTCAAGGAAATGCTCCCAATGCCTCTTCCTTTTAGCACCGTGGACAGGTTGGACTGGCAGGCACCATGGTGATAAGACGAGCCTGAGCAGAAGAGTCTGAGAGAGGATTTAGGAGTGACTTCAGCAGTCAGCCCAGTCCCAGGGGCTGAATTCACAATAGTTCTTCACTTTGGGCCAAGCTGTGAAGGTGATGGTCTTTGATAGGAGAGCATCTCATCTCTCCAGCTTTGTTTTTCTCCTCCACGTGACTGGGTGGTGTTCATAGCCTGCTTTGAAACTGTAAGAGGCCAAATATGAACATGGCCTATCTCAAGTAGGAGCTGATGAATAATAAAAAGGAACATTTCCTCCTGCATTTATCTGAATTGTGTTATTAGTTCAGTTAATTCTCTTTGCCCCTCCACTGTTCGCTTTCAGCGGGAGATCCAAAGTGAAGACCAAGAGCCGGATGAATGAAAAATACCATTTGTGCGTGTGAGGGAAAGAGCCTCAAAACCAAACTTTGTTTTTTCTCCAGTAAAAATTTCCAGCAAAATGTGTCAGGTTTCTCGTAAAATAACAGCTATGTCACACATCAAAAACTGCCTAAGAAAAAATAGGCTTTTGAATAAGGAATGTGGGGTTTCAACACATCCAAATTAAAAATTCTTGCTGAAAACAAGGGAAAATATATATACTGAAAGATTTTCATTTGGGGGGTGGAGGGGCATTTTTTTTATTTTTCTCTTTTAAGCTTATAAAGTTTTGCCCAAAAATGAAAGGAAAAAGTGATTCCAGTCATTTTCTCTTTGGTCAAAAGGTCATTTTGAAAGCAATTGCAAAGAAATCTCAACATTAAAAAAACATCAAATCAGCTTCAGTGAACATATATTTTAAAATATAATTCTCCTATTAAAGTTGAAGGCAGCTCACTATTAATACTGGCAGTGAGCCAAATACCAGGAATTAATCTGAAAACACATTAGTAAATGCTTTTAAATAATGAATATTTGAGGATCTACGTTCAGTTATACAAAACTTAAAATATATTTATATTTGCATCTGAATAGATGTGCCCTTTGTTAACGGCTAATTGAGAGAGTGGAATTCATGAAATAAACTCTTCATCAGAAATGGGACCTAAACCCAGCCAAGATGTTAGGCAGATGCTTAACTTTAAGCAGACTAACATCTCTGCTACATGTGGGTGATTCACAGTCTTCTGAGTGAATACAGATTTTCTTAATCCAAAACTGTCCTTTGCTTTTCATGCCTGGAACAAGCTCGCAACACATGATGCTACTGGCAGGGTCGTAATAAGCATCATCAGATTGAAGGAAAAAGTCCTTTTGTCATCAAAAGAACAGCAGAGAAGCACATCACATCTCACCACAGAGATTCGGATGGTAGAATACCTAGGAATTGCCCCATAGATCAAGTAATGGGGCTCTAGGTGCTCCAGTTCTTGAGCATCTCTGAAAGGTTTTGGGGTATTTACTTGTGCAATACCAAGACCTTGTGGCAGTCAGAGCATCTTGAGAGGCAAAGGACTAACCATGCTGAGAGGATAAATAAGTTCTGGGCTGGCCATTGAAAGGCAGTGGTAGCTGCTGTGTCTGCTGGGACATATGGTCTTGCTCCTCAGGTATCAGTGATTGCCAATTCATCCTCTACCAGCATCAGCAGGGCTTGGGTCAGGGACCTTATAGACCTTACACAGGAACATCCAACCGCTGCCCAGTTCTGCAAGCCATCTGGATGCAGGCTTCATGCTGAAAGGAACTCAGGCATGCAATATGGTATCTATCTCCAGCAATTATTTCAGTCTCTCTCTTCTCTTAGGCTCTTTCCTTGACCTGTACAGTTAGGATGCTGGGGTAGACGGGCATTCAGTCTCCTCCAGTGTGCTAGACTTAAGCACTGAAACTCATGTTCTTTTACCAATGAAAGTAGTATCAGAGACATAATTCCACTTCACAGTCCCACTATCTGCCTCACTAATTTAGAAGCCTCCTTGAATAATTACAGAACTCTTTTTCTAGCTGAGTCTTTGGCGAGCCTCACTGTTAGGAGAGGCAGCTCACAGAGACGTGTTGCCTTGCTAAAACAGGCTTGAACAGCTCATTTTAGTGAGGTTATACCTAAACATACCCTGCAAGATTTCCAGAATCAGAATTGAAGTGAAAACACTTTTGCTGTTTGGAAACCACCAAACACCAGTACTTTCTTATCTCTGCAGTGAAAATCTGGCAATGTTGGGAGTTTTTGCATGCTTTCCTTTCTTTTTTAGCTTCAGGAAAGGCTTTTGCAGAAGCAGGAGATGCTACGAAGTGGAGGAATAGGAAGATATTTGAGCTCAGATGTTCTTTCAAAAAGAATTCAGACATTTCCTTTTGCCCAGGAGATTTCCAAAATGCATTTAAGACTAAAGAAGGGAGACATAAAAGTTACCCACTTCTTCAAGGCAACCAGGACCAATGTGAACAGAGCTGATATCAAAGGACATGACCTAACACTATATACTTATTTAGAAGATAAAGCATCATGGAGCTCCAAAAGCCACTAAAGCAAGAAGGGGAATTTCAGATGAGTACTATTGGGCTCCATAACCAAAGGGAGAATCTTCTCTTTCAATTGCAACTATTCCCTAAATCAATGACCCTGGATTTAAGCACCTCTAATCCATGAATTTGAAGAAGTATCTTTCTAAAAGGAAAAGGATGGCATCTTTGATTCCTGAGTTTGTCCGCCTTGTAAGGGTACAGCAAGATCACAGGCCAAGAAAATGTGTCACACCTGTATCATCTGCTCGGCCCAGCCTGGAGATGACAGAAGTTGCCTAACATACATACATATTCTAAGGCAGTTTCTTGTCCTACCACCCTGGCTATAGCATCAGTGCCCTAGTACCTGACTTTGCCATAGTTGCCTTGATGCATGAAGTCTTGCTGCAAATATGCCCCAACCTTCCTCTAGTCCCATTCCAAAGTATCTCTGCTCCTCACTCCTTCCTCATCCAGAGCTGACCAAGAAGTTTGAAGCCATTTCCTGGCATCAGGAGAAGCTCCTGACCTGAATTTGTAGCCCTACTTTTCTTGGAAGACATCCCATGCTGGGATGTCCTTTGTCTCTTTCACAAGCTGGTTGCCTCTCCTTCACGCTCAGAGGTACTGGGAATGGATTTGTCCATCTCATATGTCATGAAGATAGCTGAGTGACACCATATCTACAAGAAATTTAGCTGTTTCCAAACCACCCTCCATCCATCCAGATCTGTGCTTTGCGTAACCTCCAGGAATGATCATGATCCAGAGGGGTACAGCTGGTAGGAGAGAAAGCAACAGCTACATCCTAGCAGACAATGCATGATGGTTTATTGCTTTGGACAGAGATCAGTAACATTTTCAACCTGCTTTGCCCCTTCTAACTCTGTGCTAAATTTATTCTTTATTATTTATAGGCAGGTAGGTTTGCACATTCATAAAACGTTCAGTTTCCTGTTATGTCTAGAGAACTGGTAGGAGGTATGGCAAATATAGTCATAGCAGCTCAAATCCCCTGTGTGGTTTCCATTGAGTGAAATATTCATCACTTCCTGTCCTCAAGTCAGCGAAGCACTGCCAATATTTTAACAAGAGGCTCCCACAGAAATGTCTCCCTCTTCAATCTTTTTACCACTGCATGTGCCTTTCTTTCCATCCTTCCTTCCATCATCCATCCATCCATCCATCCATCCATCCATCCATCCACCCATCCATCCACCCATCCATCCACCCATCCATCCCTACGTACATCAATCCATCCATCCACAGATTTCTGATAGGGTCAGACAGCACTTATCCTCACTAAATCCAGGTAAGTCATGTTACGCAAGAGAGGTCCAGCCTATGATTATGCACTTGCAGGTGGAGGAAAGGCAAAAGGAATCACCTTTCCTCAGGAGAACCTTAGCAAGAACCTCACTTTCACCTTCTGGACTTGTTGAAACTGCAGAGGAATATTTCTGGGACATGCTCAAGCTGTCAATTGCTTTGGAACCTTCAGACTTAAAAGGTCCAGGAGCTGGGAGCTGTCCCAGACAGTGCATTGGACATCAAGAAGATCATCACTGGAGTAGTGAGGAATAGATGCTGATTTTCCCAAGCTTTCCCAGTGCCTAACCTGTTGGGCTGCATGGCCTCCTGTGACACTCTCCATAACTGAATCCTACTTGAGCTATTTTCTCTGCTCAGTGTGGGAAAATTCCATACCATAATGAGGGTTAATAATAGAAAGTTCTTATTTTATTTGAGAGTTTGCCGAAAAAGCAAAAGAACCATTTCCGATCCTCTTCCCTGAGAATATGATTCCCTCAACCATGTATTATTATTCCGGGAGGGGGAGGCAGTGGGGGAACAAGAGGGGGGCATGGACCTTCTCAAATGAATGGCTGGGCTTCTGAATAAATGATTGTCACCTCCTTGTTCATATGGATGAATCAGCAGGGCCTGTCCAGATGGGAACGGGAGCCAACACACCCCGCGCCGCCCCTTGCAGAGCTTCGAGCTGCTTGAGTTTAATTGAGTTTCCTTTTCCCTTGCACAGTTGAACTAAGAAGCCACAAAAGAAGCAGAAAGGAAATCAAATCTGGAAAATATGCATTCATCTTAAAAGGGATCAGAAATGTGTCGACAATACAATAAAACATGGATGTGAAAAAACAACATTGACAGACCTCCTGAAATTCTTCTGGTTGGTAGCTTAGGTCAGATTGCCTTGCAGCTTTTCCAAAGGTCGTAATACTTCCCTCATGAAGCCATTTATAGGGCATGGTTTAGATGCCGGTTCTCCGCATGGTGAGATTTCCTTCTTTTTCTTCTCAATTTCAAACCAAATTGTGGTGCTCTTTATGGAACTGGATACCTAAGGCTGAGAAAACAATTGAAACTCTTTCTGATTTGACTAATGCAAAGAGCAATGGGTAGATGGAAGGACACATAAATATTGTT
Organism: Psilopsiagon aurifrons; assembly: GCA_025447955.1. Lineage (NCBI taxonomy): Eukaryota > Metazoa > Chordata > Aves > Psittaciformes > Psittacidae > Psilopsiagon > Psilopsiagon aurifrons. Next base: position 6,162 of record JAOEHY010016821.1, on the reverse strand, counting down.
GAGGCGTGAAGGACTTAGTGATTAGATGGAGAGAAGAGAACACATTGAGGAGAGATGGATGCTCTGGTTAGAAGAATAGTTGGCGAGAATGAAAGGAGGAAGGAGAGCACTATAAATCTGTCTGTGTCAAAAGCTGCAGGCAGATGAAATGTCTGCTGGGGACGTGCTGTGTCTTGGAATTGATAAGACAACAATAACACAAAAGCCTACTCCAGTGTGTTTTCTGTCCCCAGAGTCAGGTGGTTCCTCACAAAATTCTTTCTGTCCAACTTTGCCCTTGTAGTTTTGATCTACTCAGTGTCTTCATGAATAAAATAAGGTAAAGAAAATGAATTGGCACAAAACTTAGGCTTACAACCGCCTCCAGAGGTGCTGTCTGGTCTGGGATGTACCCTCCATTATTCTAAGTTTTATTCTTAGTGTTTCTGCCCATGCTGTTCCAGGGAAGTAGTTGAGATATGGAAATAGTCACTTCTGGTTTGAGATAGATTTGAAGATGTACCCTTTATCAGTTTCAGAGTTGAAGAAGGAATGAGGATCACCTCAGGTATTTTTAAGCAAGGGAATTTAAACTGCAAAACTCTTCATAGCTCCTCAGTAATGGGTGACTTGAATGCTTAGCTTTCAATCTGAGGGCTAAAGACCTCTGGTGATCCATGGACTTCTCTTATCTGATTTTTCAAAAGCAATTAATAAAAACTAATTCAGCCACATGATATTTCCCTCCTTTGTTACAGGGGAACATTGCTTGGTCAAGGTCAGCTTGCTGGCCACTAGGACCCACAGGTCCTTTTCAGCAACATACCTGTCCAGACAGACTACCACAGCATGTAATGGTGGTGCATGGGGCTGATCCTCCCTAGGCACAGGACTTCACACTTCCCTGTGATGAACTCCATAAGGTTCCTGTTGATCCATTTCTCTAGACTGCCTAGGTTCCTCTGAATGGCAGAGCACACACCTGCCACTGCAATCATTCATCCCAGTTTTGTATTATCTTCAAGCTTGATGAGGACATTTGGAACTTCATATGTTTGGAACTGGTTTCTGGGAGGACTTGCTCCATCACTTTCCTAGAGTCAATGAGAAGCTTACAAGCTTGTTGTTCCCCAAGTCCTCTATCTTGCTCTTCTTGAGGAGCGATATCTGCTTCCTTTCATTCCTCAGGAACCTCTCCCTATTGCCATGATCTGTTAAAGGTAATCAAGGATGGCTTTGCAATGCCACTGGCCAGCTCCCTCAGCAGCCATGGATGCAGCCCATAGACTTGAATCTGTCTAGTTTAAGCACTCCTAAACTTCAATCTCCTCCACTGAAGGTAAGTCATCTTTGCGTCAGGTTTCTCCTCTGCTGATATACGTCCAGAAGCCTATCCTGTTGCCTTTCATAGTCCTCACTGGATTCAACTCCAAGCAGGCTTTCGCTTTCCTATCTCTGTCACTGCATACTCAGGCCACATCTTTACATTTCTCTTAGATCATTTGTCCCTGCTTCCACTTCTTGCATATTTCTTGTAACATTTGAGTTCTGTTAGGAGCATCTTGTTGATTCATGCAGGCTTTTGGCTTCTCTTGGGATATGATTGTGTTATCAACGCCAATGGCTCTCCTCCACCAAAGAGGGTCCTAAAAAAACTGTCAGGGTCTTAAAATGACAGTCATAAAAGCCTAATCCCTGATTTCAGCACCATCTCCACAACCCATTCTTGACCTCGAAGATCCTTCCACTCCTCAAGCCCTTCACCAACAGGACTGAGGAAATGCATCCTGGCCCCCATGACCATGGCCATCACCCACAGAGCTGGGTAGCCCATATATGTTCATATGACATATGCCCATATGACATGCCCATATGATAGCCCAGTTTTATATGTTTCAGGTCTCCGTTACCATATGATTGTTGCCTACATAGAAGAGCATCAGGGATAATAGTCCAAGAGCTAGACCAGCCTCAGAACTCTCTGCAAGGTCCCAAGCCATGACAAGGTGCAAACCTCCATAGACAACAGTCAAGTGCGCAGGTGGGAGTCCCTGAGGCAGGGAGCCCCATCGCCATCCCTTCTCCTAGTACTCCTACATGGCTCAAACTAACAGCTTGAATGCTGTTTCGGGCATTGTCTGCTACCAGGGCACCGAACTCATTCTCTAATTGAACATCTGCAGGCAGAGAAGGGAGAATAAGGTTCCCCAATGGACTGGGATGTATTTCCATTATCCTCTCCCTTTGACCTCTTCAGACCTCAGCTACCAGCAGAAGCAATTGCAGTGCAAGGAGGAACAGACACAGATTTGCTTTTTGCTGGTGTTTGGTCATATATAGTAGGTATTTGATATCTCACTTGGAGATCACTTGGAATCACTTGGAGAGAAGACATGGGCTAGTACCTGTTTGACAAAAGAACCACAGCCTCTGAGAGCTGGTATGTTGTGATCTCATTCTTTCCCAGTCCTGTCCAGCATCTCAGCATCCCACTTTTAATTTCTTCCCTACTGCCATATCCTTAATTCCTTAGAACAGAGCTCAGGCATCTCCCTGGCACTTGTATCCCCAGGTGTGTATATTCAGATGTGTATACCCCAAGACTGTATACTTATATATTGTGTATATTGCTGGAAGTGACCCTGTACCATTCCCCTTTCAAGCTGCACTTCTCATGCACCAGGAGCAGACTCAGAGTGATGGTGGCTCCTGCACAGCATGAGCTGACAGGTCTCTGCTTTAAAGCTGTCCCCAGGCTGTGTGTGAGAAGGAAGCATCATCTTCTTCGGCAGCTCTTGAATCCAAGTGGAGCTAAGTGACAACAGCTAACACTGACCCATTTGTCCATGCTCCCTGGCATCACTCCCGAGAGCAGCACAGAGCTGAATGCATCATGACCACTGTGATAGGATATTACAAGTGGTGTTTCCTATCCCAAAAGTGGGGTAAAAAGAGATGATGAAAGGTTATCAGATGGCCCAGAGAAGACTATCCACATGAAAGACTGTCCTGGGAGTATCTCTAAATGAAAAGAATCCATCCACAGTGTTATCTCTGGCTTTTTCCTCATTTTCCTCATGGGAAATGGTGTAGTTGTATTCCCAATGCATTTTCTTATTGCTTTACATGCTGTGCAGTCATTTATACCAGTGCATGCAGCACTTTGCACTAGCACCTACAGCCTCACTTTGTGTGTTGTAAAGAATTAACTTGAAAGCCCTGTCTGAATGCCAACAGCATTATTTCTTCCCAGGCAATATACCCTGAGCTGCTGTAGTCCCTGCGGCAGCCTTGGGATGGAATCTAAGGCTGCCTTCTTTCTTGAGACCACAGCTTTGCCAGGAGAGTTGGGATGGAGAGCCTAAACTTAATCCAGCTTCTCCAAAGCCACAGACGTGGTGGTAAGGAGCTGGTTTGGTTCTGATTTCATCCAAGCTCGTAAATCTTTCCCTAGACTGAATTTCATTTCAAGCCCTCCAGGGAAGCAAGAAGGTCGCCAGGATTCTCGTTGCCATCAAAGGCTGTGGGTACTTGCTCCATCACAATGACTGTGGTGCCACATCCCCCTTCCTTGCAGTCTCCCTTCTTGCTCTCCTCCCACTAGTTTGAATGTTTAATAAAATAAACAAAAATAAAGAAAATCCCTGACTTTAGATCTTATTATAGTGGATGTAGGTGGGTTTTTTCTTTCTTTTTCCCCACTTTTTTAAGGCACATTGCAGATATATATATCGTTTCCAAATCCAATTGCAATAAAGTGGCTATTGTGTGTGTGTCACTGCTGCCCTCTACTGCAGGGAATCAGTAGTTATCAGCTGCGCATCATGAACCTGGGGGTGAGAGCAGTGGTCCTCCCTCCCTCCACTGGCTCAGGACTTCTGTTCTCCCCTATGGAGATCTTTAGCACATGAAGCATCTCAGTAAGGTTTGTGTTAGGCAAAGGGTAAGGAAAACCCTGGGATAAGGGGACCAGCAGAGGCTGACTATTCCAGGGCTTGTCAAACATTTTTCTCCTTCTGGATCCCTAAAGATGCTCCAGTGGAGGTGTGAATCGCTGCTGGAGCTTTGCACATGAAGATCTCTGAGCAGGTCAAGAGAAACTTGTTTCTCTCAGGCTGAATTCTGCCTCACAACCTTCTTATAAATAAGCCACCAACACCGGATGTCCATGGCCCACAGGTTTAAATGCAGAGATCTATCTTATCATCCACATACATCCCATCAATCTCAGCTCATCTTAAAGCATCCCTGCCAGATCTTTCTACAATATATTCCTAGAAATCACTGTTTTTTCCTGTTGCATCAATTAAATTGTGAAAGCCTTTTGGTAAGAGCTGTCATGATCTATTGGAGAGCTACAGTACAAGACAACTCGTACTTTATTACTTGGGTTGCTGAAATAGTCTGATGCTTTCAGATGATGCCATACTCCAGGTTTGCCTGAAATCTTCTAGACCAACCTGAAACGAGATCATTTACAGAGCTCTGTGTATCACTGCTATGAACGGCCGAAAGCAGCTCAGCATCCTTTTCATGCTGAGGAGATTATTCGCTACCCCACTGCAGGGATAAGAGGGGCATGATGCCCCTGGGTTAGGTCAGAAGACCAGGAAATGACACATGCTCCTATGAGAAAGAAACCCAGGAGTAAAAGTAAACCATAATCAGAATAACCCAAACAAAGGAAAACTCACGTGGACAACAACCTCCTGTGTGTAAGCTGTAAAGCTTACACCCATTAGGGACAACTGGAGGGTAAGAGAGAAAAGGGCTGCTGCTCAGAGGACTGACTTTATACATGTATTTATGTCATTATTTTAAGGAGCCTTTCACTTAAATTCCAGGCCTGGAGAGGAGCCATCAGTCAACGGCAGCCAAGGAAAAGTTTGATTTTTAACGAACAGATAAGCTCCTTGAAGGTGCTGCCTAAACCAGTTTCAGTTAATGGATGCAGATGGGCATTCAGGCTAGGGAGAATGTAGCTTGAGCCTTCACTGTGTCACTTGTTGCAGCAGCTTGCTGCCTCAGTTTCCTTCTCCCTGAAGGACAGAGAGCTTGGGGAAATAAAGCCCAATCCCAATGCTGCCTGAGCTTCAGTTAAGAGCTGGGGTTGGTGAGTGCTCCTTTTCGGGGTCTGATTACTTTCTGGGGGCAAAAGGAGGTCATTGAGCATGAGGGTGTTTGTCATACTGAATGGCCAAGTACTCTTCAGTTCAAAGGCATTTCCTAAGGAACAATGCAGATGTTTATGTGAATGAACTTTGCTGAATGTTTATCTAATAGTGACAAGCACTTACTCAGGGTTGAAGCCTTTTACGCACGTTGTCTTAACTCCAATGCTCCTGTGAGCTCAGTCAAGGAAGGTGAAGCAGGGAAGTCTCCTCTAAACTCAGGGTCATCCTTCAAACCCAGTGCACACCCTCAAGTGCTTTTCCCACTGCTTTACCTGCAGTGTATGGGGTCAGAATGGGAAAGAGGAGGCAGAATGGAATTCCTTTCAAGGTGAATCTACAGGCAGCACGTGCTGCAGCAGAGATCTTTGCCTTTCTGTCTAAGCTGGGAAATGAGGATCGCCCTCTGAAAACATTCTGGAGGGGTTTTTTTATTGCTAATATTTCATGGTTTAATTGCTCTCTTTCACTTTTGTACCAAATAGAAAAAAGATGTGGGCCCCTCCAGAAAAACCGTGGGTCTGAGTAAAATATTTTCAGCATAATATTAGGAAAAAGAAAGGGGGGGACAGTATTAGATTTTTAGATGCTTTTACAGAAAATCCCACAGAATTTCAATCAGAATGCACAAATGGAAAAATTCTTCTTAGAAGCAGTCAGAATCTTTTGTAATTAATAAAAAGGCTCTGATTTGCTTTAGCAGCAAGTTCCCTTTTTGCCTAAAAGTGTAACTAGCATGTCAGGTGGATGGCAATAAACTAAGACGTAGAAGTACTGAATCCTAGAATCCCAGGTTCTGCGGGGAGCTCAAGGATCATCTGGCCCAACTTTTCCAGGCACAACATGACCTGGACTAGATGGCCCAGTATCCTGTGCAGCCCCATCTTTAGAATGTCGAATGTTGGGGAGTCACAGCTTTCCTGGGGAGATTATTCCAATGGATAGCTATTCTCAGTGTGAAAGGTTTCTCTCAAAGCTGTGTTGTTTTTACAGGTGAAACCCTTTCTCATCC